>NAJN01000701.1:0-18499 GCA_005059845.1 Cryomyces minteri | reverse complement strand
TCGGAATCCCTATCGGGCCCATGAACGTACGACTCGAAAACATCCATACAGACTCGTCACCAGCGAACTACGTCTCCTTTCTTAGCCAAGCGCAGCGACCCAAGGGTAGAAGTTCTGATCGTGATTCGATGCACTCTGTGTCGAGCGTTCGAAGTGTCATGTCCGGGATGTCCTCAATGTGGTCGAGCTTCGGTCTATCATCCAACTCTGCGGCAAAGATAGAGAAGCAGAATGCTGCTATAAAGGAGGATTTGAAATACTTGTACTCTGCCTTCACGAAGATACCATGTTTGAGCCTCGCACCAGATCACAAAGCACGCCTGATAGAAGGGTACGAGGAATTTCCCTTCGACACTGCCGTGCCATTGTTCGCATTCAAAAACCTCAGTGCACTGGAGATCTGCGACATCGACTTCCGGCAGTTCTTTGGATGGGATCGCTTGGCTGAACAACTGCGCAGTCTGACTGTCAAGCGTGGCCAAGTCGATGATTTGACAGACCTACTTGTGAATGTGGTTTTGGACGACATCGACAAGAGAAGAAGAAGGTCATCAAAAGCACCACCTTCGCCTGTTGTGTCTTGGCCCGCACCGAGTCCCACCCAGAAGCATACAGAGTTCATCACATTCGTTCCGCCACCTGAGTCGCCTCTCGCTGATGGCAGGCGCGGTTCTGTGGGAAGTCCCCAGGCTGCGACTCCAATCAGAGGTGGTTCAGCAGGTTCGAGAAACGCTGCTCGCGTCCGACAGAGGAGTGCATCACCCTCACGGCCATCCAACGCTCGACACGGGTCATCATACAGTAATCACGGAAGAGGCACGCCTGGCCTTCGGCGCTCTTCAGGCAGCTCAGGTTCAAGTCTGCACTCTAACACTCCTCGGAACAGTACCTCGAATCTGCTCTCGCTCGGCGTTATCCCTGCCTCCAAATGGCGGTTCCTCAGACATCTGAGTCTCGCTGACAATGGCTTGACATCGATATCATCGTCCAGCCTTGCGCCCGTAGCCAGTATTCTTCAATCTCTCGATCTGTCTTCGAATCTTTTCACCGAGATATCTGAGAGTCTAGCATCCTTGGTCTCGTTGAGAGCTCTCAACCTGTCCACGTGCATGATTGAGTCCCTACACTCTCTAGCAAGAAACCCTTTGCCTGCCATCACCACACTGAATCTTCGCTCCAACCGACTGTCGTCTTTAGCTGGCATTCAACGACTGTTCTCGTTAGAGCGAGTTGATCTTAGAGACAACAAACTCAGTGATCCTACAGAACTAGCACGCTTGACTGGCATTCCTGACCTGCAAGAGATCTATGTCACTCGAAACCCCTTCACCAGGACGCACGCCAACTACAGAGTAACCATTTTCAACCTTTTCCGCATGACACCTGGCTATTCAGAAGACATCATCATCGACTCTACTGGACCGAGTTACAACGAGAGGAGGCAGCTTGTTGATCGGGCGCCCGAAGCTGCCAGTGTCCCGATCATGAGACCGCTGGTACAAGAGGATGGCACCCCACCACCAATTGCTCGAAAGGACGAGTTAGCCGACACATCAGCGCACGATGAGGTTGTCGATCCAAGAAGGCAACACTCGTCCGCGCAGCGTACCAGAAGCGAATATGGTGCAAACACACAGCGGAGAAGGAGAGGCCCGAAGCGGAGGATAGTTGAGCTGTCGCAACCCGAGTCTGTGCAGACGCGTTCGAGCTCCACGCCCTCGATACCACAGCAGAAGTAAGTTGCAGATAGTTGCTGACTGCCCACGAAGCTAAACATCTGGTACAGCCTCTCTCTCGTTGATACGATGACAGTGACAGCAGTGGACAGTGTCCACAGCGGAAGTTCGGAAAGCACACCAACGCGCACACGATCAACGCAACTTGCTTCTCAAGTTGTTGATCAGCATCGACTATCGCAGGTAGATACAGCGCTTGGCACGCCCACGTCCGACATCGAAGCCGATCCAATACCAAATCAACCACGAGACCTGAGCGTCAATGGAGACCTTTATAGGCAGAAGATTGGGGCATTGAAGAACGACCTCGGCGACAGCTGGTTGAGCGCACTAGGCGAGGACAAGTGGGAGAATCAGCGATGCGTCAGCAACTTTGGAGACCGGAACTTCAGTCCAACACGAACTATAAGGCCTGTCGGTGGACCAGATGGCCGAGTGGCCTCTCAGGCGATCGTATCCGGCAGTCGAACCCTGGGTTGACTAGCATGCCTGAATACAACGACGTCTACGACCATCCTCTCTCTGGCCTGAGCAAACGAAATTTTTCGACGCCTCTCATCCATATTGCATACTTCATAGCCTGCGTGGCGTTGGTGGTTGCTTAAACTAGCGATGAATATTGTTCTGTGCATTCTCGGCAGGGAGCATACTTGTTGCATTTTCTCTTCTTTCAGTTCTGTCGCCTACATCCATTGTCAATGGCGCGGCTCTTGTAATCCGACGTCTCATAGGGTGTCTGTTTCTACGCTTCCCTGCGTTTTCCAGGGTTAGGCCTCGTTTCATGTTCACTAAGGCTTAGCCAGGCGCTCAGGTGTTTTGATCTCGTTGCTGGGCACGTCGAGACATGGGAGTCTTCGAGTATTCTTCGAGTCTTGCTCTTCAAGATTGTATTGTGGCATCGAGCAAGGTGGCAGGGTGATTGACATGTCAGTTCTGATCAGGCAATGGTGTTCACGGGAGCCACGGTTGAGTTGCTTACAGACTTCTATTGCTGCCGTTCAAACTTCCATGCAGACACGGTTTTCGAAACGCAAGGCTCACAGACGTCGCTTCTACATGCGGCTCCACTGAGCGAACAAGTGACACGATGTTGACACCAAGTGCCTGGCGCGTGAAAAGCGACGTGCTGCAGCTTCACAATATGTTCTCGTCCTGTTGGAGATTGGGGCTGGAGTTGCTCAATAACAACCGTATGATGCAAGTGTAAAAGTTCAGGAGGTAGGGTAGATAGGAAGGCAGCTTGAAGCACATGTCCGGATTAGGTGTCCGTGGTGTCAAATCGCTCGTAAGGCCAGGTTTAGCGCCGATCACACACGGCGAAAGTGGAACGCTTAGAGGGGGATCGGACGCATTGGTTTTCCACTCCATTTGAAAGCAGAAACAGTTCCTCTACATACACGTCCTCTCGAGCATTAGCCTTGAGACTACACACATAGCCAAGCCTCTTCCAGTCTTCGCAGAGGACAGATTGAGCCGGTCCCCCGTGCTCTCCTAAGCGCACTTTCCAGAACGAGGCTCTTGCTTGGAACACAAACTTCTACCACTCCTCAACGACACGCAACACCCTTCAGGGATCAAGGACATTCTCATCCGACGCACCTTGACGCTGTCAACTCTCAAAGGTATCTCATAAACACCTGAACACCGTATAGCTCACATACGCTGCGTGCACCTGCTTTGCCCTGGTTTGCCGCATCAACACAGCTTTTGGCGGTGAAGAGAAAGACATCTGGATCCTCCGATCAACAACAACGGCACCGACGTGAGCCAGCAACGAAATACACTACCAATCCATCTCCTACAACGCAGACTTACCATCTTCGAACGCTCTCGAGGTACACGGCGAGATCTAAGCTTGACTGGAGTCGCGTGATCCTGATTCGCCTCAGGCCATCTAGAGGGCTTTAAGCCGGAGTACAAAACAATCTCGGATACAACGCAAATCCACAACAACAGCACCGTGTCGCGATACTTGTTGGCGAGAGGTGCAGGCCCAGTTGTGTTTCCATGTACGTGTTACCGCGCGTCTGCAGCTCGAACCCCTGAGTCAAGTCTCGCAACTCAAATGCACATGTTTTCACAATATGCAATGGGCGCTGACATTCAACGATCACAGCCTCCGTCATCTCAACGCCTTCTCGGCAACCTTCAACGCCTGTACGACTCCTCGTATCCTAGGCAGGCCGTTCTCGTGCTGTACACGAACCTTTGACCCTAGACGTCGCCAGCCATGGCGGACCAGAACGACGTAGACTTGGACTCGGTTATAGACAGGCTGTTGGAGGTGAGAGGTAGTAGACCTGGCAAGCAGGTACAGCTTTTGGAGACGGAGATTCGTTATCTGTGCACAAAGGCCCGAGAAATCTTCATCTCGCAGCCCATACTGCTCGAGCTTGAGGCGCCAATCAAGGTAAGAGCCTGCTGTTCGCGGAGGCAACTGCTTTGCAGTATTCGTATGGTGTCGTCTTGATCGTGTTGCTAACGACACTCTCAAACGTAGATCTGCGGTGACATCCATGGTCAGTACTACGACCTCTTGCGCCTATTCGAGTACGGCGGCTTTCCTCCGGAAGCAAACTACCTCTTCCTCGGAGACTACGTTGATCGAGGCAAGCAATCGCTGGAAACCATATGCCTCCTCCTGGCCTACAAGATCAAATATCCAGAGAACTTCTTCATCCTGAGAGGCAACCACGAATGCGCTTCGATCAACCGTATCTACGGCTTCTACGACGAGTGCAAGAGAAGATACAACATCAAGCTGTGGAAGACATTCACGGACTGCTTCAACTGCCTTCCAATCGCTGCAATTATCGACGAGAAGATCTTCACCATGCATGGGGGGCTGAGTCCCGATCTTAACTCCATGGAGCAGATTCGTCGCGTCATGAGACCGACCGATGTAAGTCCGGTCTTCTTTTGGTCATCCTGAGCCTCTGGAGGTTCAAAGTGGCACCTCGCCGCCTCAGCTAATCAAACCCAGATTCCTGATTGCGGTCTGCTCTGTGATCTCCTGTGGTCAGACCCTGACAAGGACATCACCGGCTGGAGCGAGAACGACAGAGGTGTCTCCTTCACCTTTGGTCCAGACGTCGTCTCGCGATTCCTCCAGAAGCATGACATGGACCTTATCTGTCGTGCGCATCAAGTCGTCGAGGACGGTTACGAGTTCTTCTCGAAGAGACAGTTAGTTACGCTCTTCAGCGCGCCGAACTACTGTGGCGAATTTGACAACGCTGGTGCTATGATGAGCGTTGACGAGAGCCTACTATGTTCGTTCCAGGTCAGTGCTATGACTCTTTTCCGCCCTTACACTGTCTTTCCCCAGTCGTTGGACTGTTGTTCTTACAGGATCAGCCACTGACTCTTATTGCCCCTGCAGATTCTGAAACCGGCCGAGAAGAAACAAAAGTACGCGTACGGTGGCGTGGGCACTGGCAGACCCGTCACTCCCCCTCGGAAGCAGAAGAAGAAGTGAGCAAATACCAACTATCCGTGTACAGCAGGTTCGGACGGCGATGAAGCTCCCCTTTCTTCGACTACTCTTCCAAATACCCTCGACCCCCCTCTTGTGTCTGCCGCCGGCGAAAGACATCGATTTCCGTCACACGACTCGAATCCCTTACTGGCGCTGTCGACAGCATGAGCATTTGGGAGGATAGTTGGATGGCGTGGTCTGTTTGTGCTGTGTCCGGGAACAGCGGGAATGGATTGTCGTGGTGGGAGCGGTTGTACGATGGCTGGACGAGGGGTGGATGGGATCGGTGGCGGCCATCCTTGCTGTTGACTCTCTGGTAAGGAACACGTGGATGTAATGCGTTTGGCTGCCCTGCTGCTGCTTCTTTCTATGGTTCTTTCCCGTCAGTCGGATCATCAGACTACTTCTCCATACAGGTCAAAGAACGGTGGTGTTCTTTGGAGAGCCTGTATGCACGCATTCTCCATGCGGTGCGATACAAGACTTATGCTAGCTTTGAGACGAATCACCTTTGCAGAAGACTCTTTCTCTTTTCGTCGACTCTATGCGAGCGGTTCCAATTGCAAGCTCTCTTGATCGACATTTTCATGGAGAACGGACCCAGTGCTACGCCAACAGGACTTCCTGTCGACGCGGAAAACTCCCTCAATGTCACAGCCACCCGACTCCAAGGGCATTCGCATTCATCGACACCATCCCGCCGTCTCCAGGCATCGACTGCTCCACTGTCTTCCGCTCAATGCGTACCACACAGCAACCATGAGCCTTCTGCTACCACCAATACCAGAACTGCAACCTAGCAACCACCCTGCAGCATCTTCATTGCGCTGAGATTCCAACACTACCTGCGTCCAAGCGGGCAAATCCCGAGCCTGCGAGGTTCTTGTCGCGACGCATCCTGAACGCTCGCCTGAACGACTGCATGCATCCGCCCTGCTGCGGCGACGGCTTCAAGCGTTGGCGGTTCACAGAACCTCTTCCTCTCAGCGTCAAGGAGCCGTCTTTGAAGGCTTCTTAGTTAATCATTCTACACACCGCCTATCTGCATCCCAGCGTACCGTGTTCTTCCTGGATGAGGCGCGTTCGAGTGTCAGCGTCATGTGCTATCTTCGATCTTCTTGTGGCCGTGGAATCCTCGTGAGCGGCATCGCAGGGTACCGGCGGTGTTTCATCTCGAAACGTGTGTGCATTGTGTTCTGGATTCGGGTTTCCTAAGACGTCATTTCAGTAGAGTGTAGAAGCTTGTTTCGATAGCACGGTCGAAATCTCCATCTGAACTGCTCGATTGCAAATAGGTCTTTCCGTTATGCTATTCCTGTTGGAGCTCAATTTCTTGATTGAGAGTCACAAACAGAGGATATGGGTTGTTCCATGACTTAGAACATTATTAGATCCATTGTGTAATCCCGTGAAGAGTCGCTGTTCAATACCATACATAACGTGCTACGGAGGGACGAAGAAAGTGCCCCTGTTTAGACAGTCGAAACAACAATGCAGATTTCGAGATTCGTGACCGTTGTGTAGCCACGGCATCTTGAGGGCCTGAGCTGCCGTCGTAGCTCTTTGTCCGTGTAGAAGTGTTCAGAGCCTGACGACCGAGTAACTGGACAGAACCAACCTCTCCCATCGGTGGTTGGGCCGCGAGAGACAGGGTAAAGTAACGTCGCGGTCAGGAACCTAGGCGAGGCAGTGCTTAGGTAAGGCATTCGACGTGTAACATGGCTATATCGATGGAGGAGAGATCGTTAGCCTGTTCAAGTGACAACAAGGGCTATACAGTTGCAATTCGTTGAACACATACGACGCACCATGGCCTCCCCACTCGCAACTGTAGGCATTATCTCGATCGGTGAGATGGGGTTAGGAATAGCGAAGCTGCTTGCCGCACACAACTACCGCGTCATCACCAATCTCTCAGAGAGAAGGCACTGCTCCCAGTTCTCACCTCCATCCCGACTCCCGCTGATGCCCACGGCACCGCAGCGAAGCGACGCGAGAACGAGCCCTCTCCGCGGACCTGTCTCTCGTCCGCAGTGACGCAGACCTGACAGGCCAAGCCGACTACATCCTCTCAATCGTCCCCCCACGTGACGCTCTGGCGACTGCACAGCGCATTGTCTCTGCTTCCACTGCTGAACGTAGCCGAGACAAGACCAGTCCGCTGTACTATCTAGACCTCAACGCCATCTCGCCCTCCTCTGCCCGTTCCATTGCCTCTCTGCTTGCTCCAGTGCAGCATGTCCGCTTTCTGGACGGTGGCATCATCGGCGCTGCGCCGAAGCTCAAGCCGCACGCGCAGAACGAGTGGACAAGGCCTAGTCTGGTGGTCTCCGGACCCTACGACCTCGCCGACGCACAACCCAGCGGGGAGAACCTGGCGGGTGTGCTCAACCTCCAGCACATTGCTTCCACCATCGGCCCGGCTTCCGGACTCAAGATGTGCTTTGCGAGCCTGACGAAAGGCTTTACCGCGCTGGCAATTCAGTCGTTCACCACCGCCCACCGGCTGGGCGTGCTTGATGAACTGAAGAGTCAGCTGAAGTTATATAGTCCCAAAAGCGGCGAGCTGGCGGAAAGGAGCCTGGTAGGCATGCCCCCTAAAGCGTATCGATGGGTGAGGGAGATGGAGGAGATAGGCAACACGTTCCGAGAAGATGGCGGGCTCGATATGATTGGCGATGAAATGCTGAAGGGTGCCGCGGAGGTGTATGCATTGATTGCTGATGAGACGGATCTCGGGCTCGAAAAGACGGAGAAGAGGGTCAGGGGAACGACGGCGGAGGACGTGGCCCGATGCACGAGTGAGGGCATCAAGAGGAGGAAGGAGAAGATGGAGTGACTGCGTCTACTCGGCGGCCAGACACCCGACCATACTTGGATCGAGGTACACCACCGAGCTCGAAGCGTAGGACTGACCGCAGCGCACAGCTCAGCATCTGGCGCTGTTTTCGAAGTCCGTGTATAACGCGAGCTCAGCATGAGCGGAGCAGCTCTCTGAACCGGACGTGGCTGCAACGGGGTAGTGTTGTCTCAAGACACTTGAAGCGTATGCGTCTAGTGCGCGAACGGACAGGCCTGGCCAAGAAGCAGGGCGGCATGCAGGGCCACGAGAGAGGCGTATGACGTCATACTGAGTCCCGCGTAACGCTTCACAAATTACAAAGTACCAGCGTATGCCCTGCTCGCGCTCCATCCTCTAATATACCCAGAAGACTGCAAGCAAACCGAACACGCCCACCACACAACACCAACCTCAATTGCATCATCCCCCATTCAAAATGTCTGACAAGGCGTCTGAGATTGACCAGGACACCAAGAGCACGGGCGGTATGTAGCTCAAGATCCCCCTCCCTCCCCAAAGTTACGAACGAAACAACGCCTCCAGATCCCCCCAACCCCCCCCCTCTCCCTCCGCTAACTATCCCACCCAGGTCTCCTCTCCGGCGTCCTCGATCCCGTGGGCAACGTGCTCGGCAAAGGCCTCAAGCCCGTCGGCGACGGCCTCGGCGCCGTCACCAGGCCCGTCACCGACGTAGTCGGCGGCACCACCAAGCCCATACTCAGCCCTGTTGCCGGCACGACGGAGGAGAGGGTCTCGGCGCTGGGCGGAGGGAAGAGCGAGGAGTCGACGAAGGGGAAGCAGACGGCGCAGAACCCGCTGGGGTTGTGAGGGGCTGGAATGGTGGACGCTGGCTGGTGGGGAAGATACGGGGTGTGTATGGGGGGTTGGTGATGTGGGAAAATGAGGGCCAGATAGTGGTTGTGGACATGCCTCGCAGGGATTGGGCATCTTTGGGTGTGCAATACTGCCAATACCGGTGCGGTATATCTTAGCTTGGTATAGGTGAAGGTGAATCCATACGCATCTAACCCCGGCCCTGCGCGTCAGACGATCAGCTGTCGGTGATACGCTCGACCACCAAACACACCGATACAGAGCAGACTCCTGTGCACATTGGAGTTCAGTGATGCTCACAGCACATTAGCAGGACAGGAAAGAGTCGCCGCAATTCGTTGACACTCGCGTGGCGGTTGAAGCGAGTGCGGGCATAGCCGAGCTCATCTCACAGCAGTGGTCACCCCACAAAAGTGCCTTTCTTCTTCTGCTCATCCTCATCATCGCCTTCGGAGCCGTCATCGCTGCCGAAGCCCTCGTCGTCTTCCGGTAGAAAGCGCTGTACAGCGTCGTCTTCTCTCCGTCTCTCAGCATCGAGGCCAAGTCTGGCCTTGTCCTCGTCAACATCCCACTCCTCCGCCTCATCTAAAGCTTCCTCCAACTCATCTCCGTCCGCTCCGCCTTCTCTGTCGGCACCTTCTGCGTCGGTAGTATCGGACCCAGACGCGGGATCATCAAAGAACACACGCGACTGCCTCCCAATCTCTGACATCACGCTGCCTCTGCGCTGACCGGATGGTGTGGAGTTCTTGGACAACTCGCTCATGGACGGCCTGACACCATCGGCTGAGTGGCGCGGACTATACGACAGACTGCCGAACCAGCCAGTCAGGCGTCTTCCCAGCGTGGGAGACTCTGCTCGTCCCGCTTTCAGAGGTCTGACGGGGCTGTGCCGTGAACTCGCTGGACTTCGTCCGGATCCCACAGATCTTTGCCGACCGGGAGACCGTGCTGTTGGGGAGAGAGGTCTAGGCGTGGCCGACAGTGGAGGAGGGGCGACCACGCCGTCGTGAAGTTTTGCTTCGCGGAGTAAGCCTCTGAGGTCTTCTTCTGAAAGTATGTTTTTGAGACTCGGCCTGCCGTTCTCGTCGGCCCCGACTGCAGGACGGGTGGCTCGACGTCCTTCCTCGATGACGCATTCGATCTTCATCCGGTTGGATATAAAGTTCAGCTTTGGGAATGCAGCTTGCTGACCAACGTGTATCATCCTCGCCAGTCGTCGGGGCGTAGGATCGGCAAGTATGTGGTAGAAGTCGCTCAGTATGCTTCTCGGCCAAATCGTGATTGTCCCACTGAACTGCTGCAGCCATATCTCACTCCAGTCTTGCCCAAGCGGCCTAGGCAGTAACTCCAAGTGTCTGAGGACCTTGAGCCACTTGTTCAGGTCGAGTTTGAGATACTGCTCCGTCGCACTCCCTAGGAAGCCGCCGCGCCAGCCGCGTCCTTTGCGGTGTGTCACAGGTCCGCCGACATTGCCACGAGACGAGAAGAAGAGCAAGTTGATGTGCGGATTGACTTGGCTGACGATGGAGAAGTTGACGTTAAAGTGTAGATTCAGCGCTTTGAGAGGAATGTCTGTTCGTAGACTGCCATCCTTCCATTTATGACCGAACGAGTAAGGAGCGAGCGTGCCGTCTTGAGTCTTCTTCATCAAGACGACGGGGTTCAAGATGCCGGGTACAGCTGCGGAGGCGAGGACGGCGGACCAGATTACGCAGTCGGGTGCTGTGAGGTAGTTCGCCAGGATTGTCGGGCTATGCGGGTCGCTTGGCACACAGGTCACATTCAGCATCCTGCCCGTGCGCTCATAGGCCTCGGCGAACGTCAAGGAGCCGTGGCAAAACCAGGCGCACCTTTTGGCCCAGTCAACGCTGTCGAAGCGTGCACCGGTCTTGTACCACCGCCGCACCCATACAGAGAACGGGTCAGCGCAAGCGGTGATGCGGCCGGCAAGTGCGGGGACCAGCAGCTTCTTGAGTTCGTCATCTGTGCGGGTCGCAAGAAGTGCGGCTACGAGAGCACCACCCGAGGTGCCTGTAATGATCGATGGGAGCAAGGAGGCATCCAGCAAAGCTTTGGCGATACCAAAGTGATAGTAAGCAAATGTCGCGCCGCCACTCAAACATAATGCTGTGCGGCCGAAGTTCGTATGGATGTGTTTGAAGAGCGTGCGTTTATCTTCTTGTGTAAGCTGGCGGGAGTTGAGAAGGAGCGTCAGAGAGGCAGAGACCTCATCGACGTAAGATTGGACGAGGTTCTTGGTGCCGAAGTAAGTCTCAGAGTACAAACGCGGGTTCTCGAAGCCAACAAAGTTATTCTTGACGCAAGCTTCGACTAATCCACGTAGCTCATCGATGGCTTTGATCCTACCGTTCCCACTAGATTGATCCTTTTCCTCTGCTTCGGCACGAGTCCTCAATGTCAACATCTGCTCTTTGACGCGCCTAACGGTCTTGCTGTCATAGTACGCATATTCATCAGTCTTCTTCCATCGCTCGTTGCCCAAGTGCTCGTCCAACTCTTTTGCAGCCTTCACCCAGTCCTCGTAGATAGTTTGCGACTGTAGTCTCTGCCGTAACATCTCTCTCTTCCCCCTCCAAGTTACCAAGTTCTCGTACAAGTAGATGTACAGCCGCGTGAGCATATAACCCGCCCCAAGAAGCACGATCCATCCAAACACCACCCCTAGTAAGGGCCACTTGAGCAATGTGTACACGAATCCTTCTCTTGCCTCATCCTTCCCACGTCTAGGTGGCCGACGCTTCTTGCTGCTACCTTTCCGTCTGCCACGCACTCGTTGGTTTATAGGGCGCCAGTCGTTAAGGGCTGTGATGAAGACGGTTGGCGGGGTGGTAAGGTCATCCTGAGAGGCCGAGGCGTTCTCGGGAGCCGAGAGAGCTTTGGCGAATTCTGCAAAATCGTCGTCAACAACGAAGTCATTGTCGTAGTCGGGAATCTGGGTGAAATCGTAGGCGGAAGGGGAAAACGGGTCGGGTCCGTCGGTGCACTTCTTGATGTCTGCCATGCTGAGAGCTGCATGGATGGATAAAAGGCTCAGTCCGGCATCGTATGTTTTGGCGTGTTATTAACACAGGGTGTGTTATGGTCAGAGGTGATGTTGAACGTTGAGGCTCTGCGGAGGAGAGTCTTGGCAGACGTCGGCATTCCCGTCCTTGCCTCCACATTGACAGCTGGACCATGACCACCCGCATACTCTTGCCTACCGAATGCTTCTGCTGCAGCGCTCTCGACACATCCGCAATCAGGGAGTCCAAACACCACTCATCAGTTCCTTGGTTACTCGTGGTAGGACTCTTCTTACCCTTGCCATCGAGTCCTCCTGCGACGACACCTCCGTTGCCATCCTTGAACAGAAAGATGGCAGCAATGCTGATGACTGGCGCTGGAAAGGCGCCGCCCATCTGCACTTCCACGAGAAAATCACAGCAGACAACACTAGCTATGGTGGAGTGCATCCAATAATATCCCTTGAGTCCCACCAGAAGAATCTTGCTCTGCTTGTCTGCAAAGCTTTGAAGCACCTTCCAATAATTCCAGCGCCTCGAAGCAGAATCTCTGAGATCAGCACATGTTTCGTGAAGGAGGAGTCAGGGAGGACAACTTGCAGGAAGAAACCGGACTTTATAAGTGTGGCACGCGGGCCTGGCATGCGGTCTTGTCTCGCTGTTGGCCTTGATACGGCTAAGGGTCTTGCTCTTGCATACCAAATTCCCCTTCTGGGTATCCACCACATGCAGGCACACGCGTTGACGCCCCGTCTCGTCACTGCTCTTAAAAATACCTCACATACCACACCCTCAGACTCACGTTCTCCCGCAGATCCTGCTCTTCCTTTTCTCTCGCTGCTTGTATCAGGCGGACACACACTGCTCATACACTCCAAAGGTCTCACAGACCATGAAGTACTCGCCTCCACGTCCGATATAGCGATTGGAGATGCCATAGACAAAATAGCGCGTTTTGTTGTCCCTCCGCAAGTACTGCAGACGTCGCAAGATACAATGTACGGGCGCATCCTCGAGAAGTTTGCCTTTCCCAACGGCAGTGCTGACTACGACTACACTGCGCCTGCCAACCGAGCGGAAGAGCTGGAAAGAAAGATCACGACATGGGGATGGGGGTTCGGGCCTCCTCTTGCACAGTCCAAATCTGGCAGCCGATCCAAAGCAATGGAATACAGCTTCTCAGGCCTCTGTTCAGCAGCGAAGCGATTCATGGAATTCTGTATCGGATCAGATGGAATATCCTCGAAGACTCCTCGCGATCCTTCAGACATTTCCACAGCAGAGCGACGGGCTATGGCCCACGAAGCCCAACGTGTTCTCTTTGAGCACCTTGCGTCCCGCATCGTATTGTATTTGAAGTCGCGTGAAGACTCAGACACAGCAACTCAGGACGCACCTGCTAACCTCGGAACTCTTGTCGTCGCCGGCGGCGTTGCAAGTAATCTCTACCTCCGCACTGTATTACGTTCTTTCCTTGATGTTCGTGGCTTCTCTCGCATCCGTCTGCTGTTTCCACCTCCAGCGTTGTGTACCGACAATGCGGCCACGATTGCGTGGGCTGGCATGGAGATGTTTGAGGCGGGGTGGGAGAGTGATTTGGGAATTATGCCATTGAGGAGATGGAGTCTGGATACCTGTTCTGAAGACGGTGGCGTTCTTGGGGTCAAGGGATGGAGGCGTAGTATGGAGAGCAATCCTGGAACCGCCCAACAGGGCCTTAGAGACGAACCAAAACAAACGCGTTCGTGAATCTTAGAGTGGTCAAGGGCAACGACAATCAGACAGGTAAGGCAGCTCTGACAGATAGTCTCCCTGGCTGCCGTCTTCCGTGCGCAGTATGGCTAGTACATCCTCCCGAATTGTGGGAGCTTCTAATGAAGAGTGTCGCCTGTTCGACGAATAGATCCCCCGCAACTCTCCGTACGCGTCGACGCAGAACCTTGGTCACCCTGCTATCAACACTGCTTGCTCAACTGTTGGGTATCGCTCGAACTTGGTAGGAACCAAGATACCAGTATTGTCCTTGCTCTACCAACGAGAAAACGACTTGAGAGCGTTATGGGGCGCAGGGCCGGGAAGGCGACGAGAAGATTCTGGACTGGAGATGAGGGACGTAGATGCACGATTTCGATAATAAGCATGTTTCATGCACGACCTTTGGGTCTGCTGTTGTTGTTTTTGGGCCCTCGCTGTCAATCTAGCGAGACATCCATAGACAATCTGATTTAGGAGACAACTAAGGCTCGTCCGAGCGCGATCATGGCTAGGAAAACGGCACAACACAAACAAGCAGGAGAAGGTGTCCATCTAATAGGAATGTGGAATGACCTCTCGCTCTCGAAGTGTGGCAGCACCGCCAGGCCACCTACACACTGTTTGTCCTCTTCCCTCTTGGCGAACTGAGCGACTATCAGCGAACGCAAGCCTTCTGGCCATGCTTAGACGATTCACTATCAGCAGGCCGCCGAATACGGTGCTGTGGAATCAGAAGTGTGAAGGCCTCGAAATTCCAACTGCCGGGCATGAATGACACAGATGGACAATGATGTGGCAGCCAAGGAGCTTGCACTGGCGTCAAACGTGCTTAGATGACCCTGATGCGCTCCAGCTCATTCAGTGAGGACAGCATCAACGAGTTACAATTTGGTGACGCGTCGCGCCAAGATTGTTACGAGTGACCCATGGTATGTTTCCGAGTCCCGAACGACGCTGGCGGCAACTGGATCTCTAACATGACCATTGATTCCCTCACGCTTCATGCGGCATATAGACCAGCAGATAAGCCGGGGGCTTGCTGGCGCAGGGCTTTCTGGAATTCAGTGATGGCGCGCTCACTACTGCAATAGATCATGAAGCAGAAAGACGGAGGAACGCCTAATGAACTGTTCAGAAGCTTGGCGTTGCCCGCGTAGTGGAACGGAAAAGGAAAGTCTGTACTGGAAGTTGACATCTCAGGTCACTGCTGTCAAAACAAAGAATCAAGGTTCAACCGGCTCAATGGACATGCATGTTTCTTAGTGGATCACCTGTCCTCTTCTGAACCACTCATGTGTGGTAGCATTTGCATTTGTAGTCCGGGGTATTTTCTGTTAGGACTCGGTTGCAGCGGAAAGACGGAGATAGGGTATACGATATAAATCCTATGAGACACAAATGCATTCCTCGGAACAGACAGTATGGGAGAAAGAACCAGCAGAGAATACTAACTGGGCATGTTGCTTCCCGGCTCTGCCTCAAGTAGTGCCAAAGGTGGTCTGACGTCGTTGCGCACTTTGACCGTTCAGTCGACTTTTCAATTGTTTTCTGCACTTCCCACATCTGATGAGCTCTTGGCTTTCGAGGGGAAGAGGAAAGGGCCATGGCCTTAGTATTGCTTGGTATTGGACGTGTACGTACCAAGTGAGGTCGGTTATCAGATCGGAGCCGCAACCACACAGGTGGTGTGGTGTGGTCGATAGCCCGGGTCGAAGCCATGATCTCGGCCACCGCGGGCCCATCTGATTGTGGATTTGGTCTCCCACATTCGCACCAGGCTGGTCAAGGCTGAGCGTTTCACCACGGCTTACACATCCCTTGGATGCATCGTTTCCCTTGTGGCGTGATCAAACAAGGCGCAGTCCAGACCGAGCGGCCCTGCTCTTTCGTGTGCTCTCCCAAAGCACCGCCGCCTACCAGCCCTGTCAGCTGAGGAGCGGGGTACGGGCACTGCAACGTTGGCTGCTGCGCGCAGGGAAGGACGACAGAGGGCGGCGCCAGCTTGGAAGAGGTGCAGTTCCATTGTCATGCAGCAACGCCCCATGTTCGGAGCCTCGCAGCGTAGGTATCTGGCCAATTACACCCAGCATCTGTGAAGCTTCGTCGGCAAGCCCTCTTTTGAATCTCAGCCGCGCGAAGCCGCGTCCAGTTAGGATGCGGCTCTGTCCAATAATACTAGGCCACCTACAGAAGCTGGAGAGTGCAGCGTGCTTCGGACATTCTTGTGCCGCCGCCCACGTACGCACGCCGCGACGCGCACTCTCGACTTCCTCCTCTACAAAGGACCACTCTGACAAGAAACGCTCGCAGCGCATCAACGACGGCGACTGCGACTCTCACGACACAACCAACCGGTATTGCTTGGCCCCCCCGCAGAGCCTCGCTCGACCGGACCGTCTCCAGCTTTTTCGGCACTCCCGGACCGAAGGCGCGATCGGCAGCCGCTGCGGTGTAAGGTATCGTCTCGTCTGCTCACTCGCAGCCTCGCCTGCCTACGTGCGCCTTGTGGAGGCCCTTTGCACCTCGCAGTCTTGTGTCTTCTTTGCCCTGGTCTCGTCGTTGTCCAGTTTGTTCGGAGTTCTGAGGGTTGTCGTCGACCGTTGTGTTGTGCTGTGCTCCACGTTGGTATCTCTAGTCGAGTTTGAGCCTCATTTGAGGGACGACTTGCCTCACCTTACCCTGGTAGGTCTTCCATCTGTTTCAATACTGTCATATGGTGGTGCACACCCCTGATGGTCGCGCTGCTCTTATTCTTGCTCATGCTCTGATCTTTCACATTGAGTGTTTATCTTTGTTGCTAGACCGCCGTCGACCCTCGGCCAAGATGAAGGCCCAGATCTCGATTGATTGATTGCTTGTCCCATGTTTACCGTCAGACGCACAATATTCGGCCAAGTGACTATCGGCTAAGAGATCAATGCATTTTTCAAGATGTTCCAGTCTTGCCAGTTCATATGTGCATTCAGAATTGTGGTCGATCTCACGACTGTACTGTGTCCAGCATCCTTTGCTTCTGAGAACTCGGGGTCCTGAACATAGAAAGTCTTCACTGCAAGGCTAACTCAACCTCAGTGCAAAGCCCAGACATAGAATCCTGAAATATCTGGAACTGTGCCACCAGGTCTCCAGTTTTCAGCAGCTAGAGAACTCTAGGCGAGCTCCATCGCTCGGTAACCCTTCCAGCCCACAGGGTTGCGGATGGGGCAACATCTCGCTTGGGAAGTTTACTGCAAGGCTCTTGGGCCCGCCGAACGGTACTACTAGCTAAAATTCCTGGAGCCTTTGTCATTCAGGCTCTTCGCGTCTACACCTGAGCGTCCCGCAGTCTCGAGACGCTGGGCTTGTCGGAGCTCGAAACCTGCTAGAGCAGAACATCCTCTGTATTCGGTGACCACGGGGCTTGGCTTGCCTCGCCTCGTCGTGAAGCTGGCGAATGACTGACAACTACGACTCCGACGACGCTTATCCCCAGTCCCCTGGCCTTCAACCCGTAAAGTTCAAAGCCAAGCCTTCACCAACTCCGCCTCCCTTTCTACCGCCGCAAGCCGGGGCTGCCAGTCCTGAAGTAGTTAGTAACTGCTCCTCTAGTCGTCGAAAGCGCTCTAACAGACGCAAGACACGTCCAAGCCAAGGCGACGCAGTTCTAATCAGTTACCTGAGTCCTAACCATCCTGATATTGCGAGGAAAGCCGGAGAGCAACCCCTCAATTCTGCTCCCGAATCGGAGGTAGAGTCGGAGGGAGAGTCAGACGCAGCAATGGAAGAAGGCGACGCGGAGCGCCCTAGCACGGTGAACCTGGACCCAGTTAGCCAAGCCCAAGCTGCGATACAGATGTTAGACGCAAGGAACACAAAGTCAACAACTGTACTAACAACACTTGCTGAGATGAATCCCCCGGCTGTCAGTGACGTTCTTGTGGAGGCGGATTTTCAGGAGCGCACTCAATCCAAGAAGCAACATTCGGCAGACTTCCAGAAAGTGGAATCGAATGCAAAACCATCATGTCACCCGATACCGATGGAAATTGATGGTTCTGGCCCAGATGTCGGTGCCGATGGCATGCTGAAGCTTGAGGCGATACCATCGAAGGCGCCATCAACCAGAAGAAATTTGAGCGAAGACTCGATCTCCACTTCTCCCACACTTCGTCGGCACACTATATCCAAAGCCGATGGACCACCCCTACAGACCCTCCCGGCGATTCTGTCCAACTCGCCATCACAAGACGGGACTACTGGTTCGCCGCAACAAGAACGTAGTTTGCCATCGTTTCGCACCCTGAGCGAACTTGCTGAAGTTGCAACACATGCGAACGAAGCTCATACGCGCGCTTTCCAGCACCGGCAGTCGTTCTCATCAGCGAACGGGCGTTCTCCGGTCCTAGTCAACCGGCCGTACACAAACGGTCAGCAATGCTCCCCGTCCAGACCCAGCGAAGCCTCCCCAACAAGTACTCACGGCGACGGTCACGACTTTACAAGTCATTCCCCTGCTTCAGCGACGGGTCCTGGAAGTAGTCAATATTTCTACAATCGTCGCCAATCTCAAGCCTCCGACAATGTCCCATCGCAACCTCCCTCACTCACTCATTCGCAATCGACAGGGGATAATCACAGTCATCCCAGCACGGATGGGTTCAGTCCTGGCACGCAACCCACACCAACGGACCAGAGGACGAGCCTTGACGGCACGCCGAGACCCACGTTGCCCCTCCTGCCGGGCATGCAGCCACAGATGCCCATTGGAGGCTTCCGGTGTGATTTTGCTGGATGTACGGCGGTGCCATTCCAGACGCAGTATCTTCTGAAGTAAGCCATATCTGCTCGT
>NAJN01000700.1:0-18514 GCA_005059845.1 Cryomyces minteri | reverse complement strand
GGGGTTGAGCGCACGCAGAGAGGCTTCAACACGGCGGGCGAACATGACGGTGACCTGATGCCGAGTGATGAACAGAGCGGTACAAGGGGAAGGTCGCTGGTGAACAAGGAGGTGTCGCGATGCCAGTCTCCTGGCAGAGGACCGCCTGAAGCGTGTGCGAGGATACAAGTGGGACAGGTGGTGTCGCTGGGGACAGGGCTTCGAAGGAAGCAAGAGCAGGGTTGCGGGGCAAGGCAGGTAGCTGTCCGCGTGTGAAGTCACTTCTCACCTGGCGTTTGCTGGGGAGGTACGAGACCAGGGCAGTCGAACGGACGGGAGCTGCAAGATAGCCCCGCGCGATGTCGCTCGGTTAGACAGGCGGCTTTGGGGGGGGAAGGAGAAAGCGTGCTAAGGTTGCCCTACCCTACCCTACCTTACCCTACCCTACCCTAAGGTGCAGGCTAGCTGCCGAGGCACAACATGTCAACAACGACCAGTCCCCTACTCCCGGCAAACCACAAGTCTGCTACATAGACAAGCCGCCTATGTCAGCCGGATGCAGACAGTGTGGCAGGCCGTTGGTCTCGATTTGGCGTTTGTCGACTTGGATGCAGTGTGAGCAGCAACTGTCACTGTTTCGGAGGGCAAAGGTAGGTACTACCAGAGTACAGGAAGTCACGGCGCCTACCTTGCAGCACTTGTGCACGCGGGGACCAGCAGTAGTGAGCGAGGCACCCGGTTTCCCGCCTCTTCCCCGTGCTGTTGCCAAGCTTCGCTGGGCTGGTTCCCTTCGGACCTCTGCTGCTGCTTCTGCCGCCGGCTACCTGTACCGCTCGGAGCCCGCGAGCTCTACCGTAGTGCCCTTGCTTCTGCTGCGGGCTGTCTTTCGGACCCCATAGGCTGCGCTGTTGGCAGCGACGCTGCTTGTGCTCCTTGCGCTGCTGGTTGTCGCTATGTCTCTTTCTGTAGTCAGTTCTGCTCAATCGCCCGACCTTCCATCTGAGGCGGCGCGGCGGGCGGGTCATTTGACACCAGTCGGCATTTGGTCCTGTCGGGGATTGCTTCTGGGTGGGATGAAGGTGCATTTATCCGGTGCGCAAGAGCGCCTTGTAGGTACACAGAAACAGAATTGGGCATGGAGTCTTATTCTCTGATTTCCGTGCACCATCTCCATCTCTCTGTGCTCCGACTCTACTTATACGGACCTGAGTAGCATGTAAGTCCTTCGACGTATGTCTCGCCGACAAACCACTAACGACTTGACACAGTCACGCCAGAAGCATACATACTCGACGCTGCTGGGAGATCGCGGGTCACTTATCTCGACGCCACACCTGGTCGGACGAAGCCTCTGCTATCAGAACCACTGAACTTGCGCTTTTCATCCGTCTCTGCAATATCAGGAACACAGAACTGAGCATCCTCTAGACCACTCACGATGGGCTCCAGCAAGCCCACCATCGCCTTCTGTGGCCTTGGAGCTATGGGTGGAGGCATGGCGACGAACTTGGTGAAGAACGGCTTCCCTGTGATAGGTTTCGATGTATACACGCCGCTGGTCGACAGCTTAGTAGCTCGTGGAGGCCGCGCAGCTCAGACACCTGCAGAGGCCGCGAGAGAAGCCTCCTTCCTTGTCTGCATGGTCGCCAATGCCGCCCAAGTGGTATCTCTTCTTTTCGAGGCTGACAAGGGCGCAATCCATGGCCTACAAAGGGATGCTATGATGATGTTGTGCTCGACTTGCCCACCGTATTTTCTTCACGATTTGCGGGAACGCCTCGACAAGGAAGGAAGGTCTGATGTCAAGCTGTTGGATTGTCCAGTTTCTGGTGGGACAATCCGCGCGGCAGATGGGACGCTGTCCATTTTCAGTTCCGGTCCAGCCACGGATCTCGACAACGCGAAGGAGATCCTTGAATGCATGAGCGGCAATCTGTACCGGATAGAAGGCGGTATAAGCAATGGCACGAAGGTCAAGACGATCCATCAGCTAATGGCCACCACCAATATCGTTATGGCATCTGAAGCTATGGGCTTGGCGGCTGTAGCGGGACTGAACACCGAAACGGTGTTTGAGCATGTCAAGAGCAGCGATGGGACCAGCTTCATGTTTGAGAATCGAGTCCCACACATGCTGAAGAACGATTGGCACCCGTACTCTGCTTTGGCTATCATCTTGAAAGATGCTGTATGTCGGTCGCTATCGCGAGAAACCTACCTAATACTCCGTGGGTACTGATTGATCTGTGCAGGGTATTGTCACAGACACCGGTCGAAAGAATAGCTTCCCTATGCCTCTCGCTAACACTGCCGAACAATTGTACATCTCTGGCGTCGCCCGAGGCTGGCTTCGTGACGACGACGCCTGCATGGTCCAGCTCTTCCTCCCTTCTTCATCCCCCGACCTCGTCAGCTCCAAAGCCAAAGCTGACGTCAAGATGGCCTCCAACTTCCAAGTCTCATCCGACACCGTCAACGATCTGCTCGCTGGGGTGCACCTCGCGGCATCTATAGAAGCGATGGCTTTTGCGAAACACCTAGGTATGGACACGAGGCTCATGTATGAGATCATCTCGAAGGCGGCAGGGTGGTGCAAGATCTTCGATGATGCGGTGCCGCCAATGCTTGAGGCGGACCAGTGGGCGTTGGGAAAGTGCAGTATAGCGGAGAAGGTGAGAGAAAGGCTGACGAAGGCAGTTGAGAGGGCGACGGTACTGAAGTACCC
The DNA here is from genome assembly GCA_005059845.1 of Cryomyces minteri. Taxonomy (NCBI): domain Eukaryota; kingdom Fungi; phylum Ascomycota; class Dothideomycetes; genus Cryomyces; species Cryomyces minteri. The sequence goes on along the minus strand of NAJN01000700.1, from coordinate 15,810 downwards.
GTGCCCCATGGCAGTAGCTGCTCTGCAGCAGTTCCACTTCTCGGCATAACATTCCTTCGCCAACCGAAGTCGACTTTGCAAATTTGGTATATCCTAACTTCTCATGATATGATGACATCTGCCACATCAGCAACTGCTCCTTTGCGTGCAGCTCCGACATCCCTGTCGTGCGGTCATTTGTTCACATAGCAGATGTGTGGCCTTCAATCACCTTTGAAGCGTGACATTAGAGATTTTCCAAGGAAGTCGGAACGCCTCTTAATACATAGTTATAAGCCTAAAAAATCTATATAATAGGGTTAACTAGTAACCATTAACACACGGTACGGTGTATACTACAGTCTTATACATGGTATTATGTAACAACTTCATATTATTAACTCTAAATTAGAAAGTAGTAGATACATCTAATAAAAACCTCTGTTTATTTAGACTAATAATAACATCTTAAGTGTTACCTTATACTCTAATTAATATCTATTATTTCTCTATACTAATTCTAGAAATAATGTTAGAAAGGGTAACTACTTTGTAGTAGACTTAGAGTAAGGTAGTAGCCCTATAGAAAGGAATAAAGACTTTGAAATAAGGTATAAAAGGTATAAAAGGTAGGCCTAGATCTTACAAGCTAGAAAGCCTTTATATAGGCTAAGTACTCCTACATGCTTACTTTTAAGCTAGGAAGCCCCTATATAAGTTTAGAAACCCTTTATAGCTTTTCTAAGACAAGACTATTGGAATTATGTCCTTTGTATAGAGTTAGCCTTAGGATAGGTCTTAGCCTTAGAATAGGTCTAAGCCTTAGGTAAGGCAATTAAACAAAGACAGAAGGCTAACTAGTTAGCCTTAGGGTAGGAACACAAGTGTAGGGAGGTATAGAAGGTATTAGACACTAGACTAGTAAGGGATAATTGCGTAGTACTAGCTGTGTTTGGCTAAGTATTAACAAGTAACTTGATTCTCTATAAGGTAGGAGAAAAGGCCTATATATACATAAGGCAGCTAAGTGCTAAGGAACTAGATAGGGGTACTTAACAAATACCTTTAAAGGTTATTTGCATTACCCCTAGACTAGTAGGGAAAGTCCTTCTAGTTTAGGAAAGTAATTTACTAGTGCATAGCTAGCCTTGTCTTAGAAAAGCTATAGGGGGTTTCTAGACTTATGTAGGGGCTTCCTAGCTTAAAGGTAAGCATGTAGGGGTACTTAGTCTAAGAATAGGCATTTAGGGGTACTTAGCCTAAAGATAGCATGTAGGGGCTTTTAAGCTTATAGGGTCTAGGCCTAAGGACCTTAGAAATGAATGTCTTAGAAGGAGAGCAAAATTACCTGTTTCTAACAAATGTTCTTAAGGAAAATAGTCTATAGTTAGACTTAAGCAATATCTTCTAAACATAAGAAGAAGAAAATAGCCTAGAGTAAGACCCTAGTAACATCTTCCAAAATGAATAAGATGAAAATGAATCTTCATTTTTAAGAGACCTATCTAGCTTACTAGATCTAATTGCTTTAATAATAACATATAAAGCATTCTATACTAGAACAATAGTAACAAATTAAGAAGACCTACAAAGCTACAAACAGGCTATACTAGCACTAGATGCTAAAAAATAGTAAGACTCTATAACCCTAGAGTACAATAACCTTACAAAAATGCAAACACAGACACTAGTGCCTTTTTCTAAGGATAGGAATGTACTAAAAGGTCGATGGGTCTATAGAAAAAAGAGAAAACCTAGTGGATAAGTCATTAAATACAAAAGCAGATAGGTTATTAAAAGCTTTACATAAGACTATAGTATAGACTACATAGAGACCTATGCTAGTGTAGTTAAGCCTATGTCCTAAAAACTACTTTTTGCAATTATAGCATGTTTTAATCTAGAAATAGAACAAATAGATGTAGTTATAGCTTTTCTAAACAGTAAGCTAGAAAAGGAGATCTATGTAGAATATCTAACTAGATTTTTAAAAAACTCACTAGTCTATAAATTTAATAGATGTAATAGGGCTACTAGGACTAGATACCTCTTATAGGAAACTTTTATAAAAAATACTAGAAGACTATAAAGTAGAAAAACTTCATCTAACTACTACTCCTATGAAAGTTAGCCTAGAGCTACAGAAAAATACTAAATAGTAAGTTTTAGACTAAACAAGGCAATTTTATTTTAGTCCTATATAGAGAGTTTTATGTACCTAATGTAAGAAACAAGACTAGACCTAGCATTTAGTATTGCAAAAATATTATAATCTACTTTAAATCCTTCTAAAAAGTAGTTTAATACCTTTAAAAGAATTTACAGATACCTTATAGGTATAAAAAACTATGTCCTAAGAATAGAAGGTACCTTTACCTTAGCTTTAAGCAATGTTACAAATACACTAAATTTACTAGCTTTAAGCAATGTTACTAGTAATAGTATCCCTATTCTACTAGGATATTTAGATGTAGATTAGGCTAGTAATAAAGCTATTATAGAAACGTCTTAGTTGTTATAATCTAAAGAGGTTTCTAAATACAAGAAGGAATAACTAAGGGAAAAAAGGGAGAAAAGTCTCTCCTCTATACAAGAATAAAATTTATATAGCGCTAAGCTCTAGAATTAATGTAGGCTTAGCGTGCTTACCTAAGCAAGCTCTTTAATCCCTAAGGTCTTGTATAAGGGTTCTTATAAGGGATCTTATACAAGTTCCTAATAATACCTCTCCTCCCCTATAAAGCAAAGTAGTAACTTTACTTCTTACTATAAAATAAAGTAAGGACTTTACTTTAGTACTAAAGTGAAGTTACAACTTCACTTATGTTTATTTTCTTTGCAACTACCCTTATTATAAGTAGAGGCCTTCCTTTTCTTTTAAACCTACTATTTTTTATCCTACTTATTAAAGGTACTAATCTCCCTAAACAACGATTTTTTTTTGTTTAAACTCTTTAACTAACCACTTATATTAGTAGTACCGCTAATATTAATACTACTACTAAACTCATCTCTATTATACAAGTTATTTCTTTACAATTGTTTTCTAACTAATAATTTAGATAGATAGTATTAATCTACACCTTATATAACTCTACTAAAATAGCTCTAACCGGAGTTTTTAAGGACTAGCTACTTATAGTACGTAAGAACTCTAATAACCTAGACATTCTATACTACTAGATTACTATAAAGGGTAATAAACCCCTATTTAAACTCTACTACACTAATAACTAGAAGGCGGTTTAGGCGTTTTCTTTATATAAGTTTATTGTGCGTAAAAACTTATTAACTCTGTAGTAGATAGTTTTAATAGTATAACTATTTGTATAATACTAACTCTAAGTTCTAGTTTAATAGCGGCCGCCCTTTATATGTTAATACCGTACTTATTACCTCTAGGAGCGTTAAATAGGCTACTATTTACCCTAATAATAGTTACGTAGTTTTTATAGAGTAGATGCGCCTACCTAGATATTAGGGTAGTAGCTATACCGGTTATAAGTAGAAGAACGGGTTTATAGTATACCTTTTTTACAATAAAACTAAGGTAAAGTTTGTACTAGCCTTTATTACCTCTATTTTTTGTACGGTAAAAGAGTTAGATAACTGATTTTTTTTAGTATATTTCCTTACTTTTTTACTTTGTATAAAAGAGCATCTACTCTACTACTACTATAGTTAATTGTAGCAATCTAATCTTTTTAATGTAACCTATTTAATGCTAGTACTATTATTTTGCTATTAATACCTACGCTATTTTTCTTTATCCTACTAGATTTTATAGGGTAAAAGTGCTTGTATAAAGTAGTTATACAAGCTACTACTCTAATGTAGCTATTTTTTTGTTAGGACTAGAATGGCTAATAATACCTGTCTTAAGTTACGTGCGGGAAGCCTACGGCTTACGCACGGAAGGCATAAGGCTTACGTACGCTCTAGACTATACTCCGGAGCGGGTAGAGTAGTATAGATAGGATGCTCTAACATAAAGAGGAAGGGCATCGATTAGTTTCTATAGTATAATGCTATAGGTACTTTACTACGTAGTAGGCTAACTACTACGCGTATAGATTACGGATACAATATCCTATTATCTACGTAGTATACCCTAGTATAGCTGTCTTAACTAAAGCTACGAGCTACATAGATTGTTATCCTACTAAGTTGCCCTAAAACCCTAAAGCGGCGTAATAATTCTAATCGATTACACCCTTTAACGGGTTATAGTACGGCGATTTGTAGTAATAGCTACGCACCGAGCGGGCTCCTATAAGACGGATCTTTTAGAGAGCCTTTCTCTAGACCCGATCGTAACCCTATCGCCTACGTAGCGTAGCAACTACAATTAGCTAAGGGCCTACTAAGCGGAAGAGCTAAGGGCCCTTATAGCTAAAGAGGAAGAGTTAAAAAGGGACCTAGAGGTCCGCTATCGCCGCAAAAAGGTCGCGAGGTTACAACGGCTTTGCGACGAGGTAATACGAGACCCCTCTACGCTACTAGTAATAGAAGAGATAGATTCTAGAGATAAGGATAACTAGTTGGTAACGGGCCTTAAGCGGCGTAGGAGCAACGAAGCTACTACGGCCGAGCCCTAAATAGGTATACCTATTAGCATAGCTATTAAAGGGAAAGGCCTTAAGGCGTATTATAGCAAGTTAATACGCTATTATACGGACTTTGTACGTATATGCAAGGTCATCTTTTACCTTTGTTAAGGGAATAGCGATAGATAACGGGTACTATACGCTACCTAATTCCTTAGGGGAGAACCTACTAACGCATAGGCACGATACAAGCGGGAACACGGTAAGGACACCGCGAGCTAGGTGGAATTTAAGGAATTCCTCTTAGATTTAATCTAAACCCCTACAAACAGGGGGATCACGATATTGTCGCGGTACTATAGCGTAACGTAGGGACACTCCTAAAGCGTTTAAAACTTCGTCTTGTTTGTAGACTCTATAGAAGTAGAGTTACCCGGCCCTTCTCTAGTAGAGGAACATCGGATACAATATCTAATTGCGAAGCTAAAGCCATTAATACGCAACTAGTTAGTTAGCTATTAAAACCTACCGGACATAAGGGTAGGTATAATAGCACTAGTATGTTGTATTAAAGACAATGCGGCTACACGCCGCAAAGATGCCGTCCCGGTACACTTTAATAAGAAGACTACCTACCGTAAGGGACGGGATAGCTACCCCCCTACAACGGTAATAGCAGTAGAGACCACCTTTAGAAAGAAGTACGAAGGGAGAAGGTTAGATGCAAACGGAACGCCGGTTATAAGCCGTAAGGGTGCCGCGCCCCTCCTATAGGAGGAGTATAACCGGCGGAGGAATACTAACTCCTACTATACCTACGGTAAGATAGGCCACTTTTTAGCGGACTATAGAAGCGGTACAGCCGCCGTAGTTACGTCGAAAAAAGGGCTAGCCTAGTTAACTTAGCCTCGGTAGCTTTAGGCTATAACATAAGAGGCACATTAAAGAGACTAGTCACGACGGTTAGTCTACGCATAGCACGCGGGTAGTACATAGAGACGGCTCTACTAGATAGCGGAGCTAACCTTAACTTTATGTTACAAATGCTCGTAAAGTAAGGGGAATAGGACATTAATTATAGCCGCATAACGCCTACGTAGACCTTAGATAGCTATAGTTTCCCTACCTATAGGACAACCGGAGTAACTATAAGAGTTAAGGACTCTTAGTCTAATGTTAGGGAAGATAAGCTTACCTTTAAGACAGTAGATATTGCTAGGTATTATGCCGTTCTAGGCCTTCTATAGTTACACTCTTATAACCTAGACATTAACTAGGCAAGCGGTACATAGACGTATTAGGCGCGGCCTCTACCTACAAAGAACACGGTACTAGGCTACGAGCTTGTTTCCGCTAAAACGTTATTAGGGTTAATGCTAGCTAGGAAGAGAGCGTTTAGCTTCTTCCCGACGCAATTGCTACGGGCTATAGCCCCTCCGTAAAGGGCGGAGGTGTTACTAGGTACTACCTAGGTAGTTAACTTACTATAAGAATACGCTGAATTTGTAGCTATATTCTCGGCTAAAGAAGCCGCGGCATTACTGCCGTATAGGCGTAAGGACCATGTAATAGAACTTACTAGTAAAGATTTACCTTATAGGCTAATCTATAACATGTTAGAAAATGAGTTAAAAGTCTTAAGAGTATACCTTAAAGACAGCCTAGAGAAGGGCTAGATTTGTAATTTAACTAGCCCCGTAGGGGCGCCTATATTGTTTGTTCTAAAGAAGGACGGTATCGGGGGGTAGTAAGTTGTGCTCTATGAGCGTGGTAAGGCTAGAGTTAAGTAGACGAGGTTAATAGGTAGTTGAGGACCGCTACTACCTAGGACTCTCCTGCTATAGTCTACGAATATAGCTAGGACCGTCCCGTGTACTTTAGCCGTTCGGGCCTAGTTAGTGTTTAGCTGCATGTTTGCTGTTTGGTCCTCTATTAGCAGCTGCTTGCTACTTAATGGGTAGGAGGATTGATATTATTGCTAGCTATTTAAGTATCCGATTGCCTTAATCTCATAGTACAATCCCTTTGCTAGGTGTTCTGTGAATTGCATGCTAATCCCATGCCGTGGTTCATTGCGTGAGGATTTCGTGGTGATTTCATGCCGTGTTTCATAGTGTGTTCCATGCCTTACTTGTTAAGGCCCGCGCGTAGCAGAAATACCTAAAGGCTAGAATAGTTAGCAAATGCCAAGTTAGTAGGACGGTTCTATGTACTTCCGCGCTAAGCCTCCATTTTGCTGCTCTAGCTGTTTACCCTACGATAATGGCTAATTACGGCTTTACGTCAATTACCGGGGCTTAAATAAGGTAACGGTAAAGAACCGTTACCCGCTACCGCTAATTAGCGAGCTATTAGATCGGCTGTCCGGGGTAAATGTGTTTACTAAGTTAGATATTCGAGACGTATATTATAGGATTTACATTTGTAAAGGCGATAAATAGAAGACGGCGTTTCGAACTCGCTACGGCTACTATAAATATACGGTTATACCGTTTAGGCTAGCTAATGCACCGGCGAGCTTCTAGGCCTATATTAACTAGTGTTTAATAGGCCTAATTAATATTACATGCGTAGTATTCCTAGATAATATACTCATCTATTTGGAAGACCCTATAGAGCACCTACGGCACGTAGTCGAAGTGCTTAAGAGGTTAAAGAACAACCACCTATACGCTAGTTTAGTAAAGTACTAGTTTAGCGTAGGAGAAGTAGAGTTCTTAGGGTTTGTTATAGGCGCTAACGGAGTATTAATAGAGAAGAGTAGAGTACGGACTATAGACAAATAGCTAGAGCCTACTACATTTAGGGGAGTCTAAGTGTTCTTAGGCTTTACTAACTTCTACCGGCGGTTCATCCGCGGATACTTGCGTATTACGTACGCCCTAACGGATCTCTTACTAGGGAGTAAGAACGGGAAGAAAAAGGGGCCTTTTGTCTTCCTAGAGTTAGCCGTAGAGTCCTTTTAGTAGCTAAAAACTACCTTTACAACTACGCCGCTCTTAATACATTTTAGTCCTAATAAGAGGTTACGGCTAGAAACGGATGTATCGGGCTTTACAATTACCGGCATTATCTCGTAATAGGTGCGCAATAAGGCCGGGGTTAATAGCTATTAGCACCTAGTAGCCTTTTAGTCTAGGAAGAAAGAGCCGGCTAAACAAAACTATAAGACTTATAATGTAGAGCTCTTAGCAATCGTAATGTGCCTACGGTACTAGCGGTATTACTTTAAGGGAGCGCGGTATACTATAGAGGTGTTAACTAACTATAATAACCTAAAGTACTTTATAACCACTAAGGAGCTTACCCGCTAGTAAGCACGCTAGGCGGAGAAGCTTTTAGCGTATGATTTTAAGATTATATACCGGACTAGGAAGACTAATCCTACGGATAGACCTTTAAGACGCCCTAACTACGAGCCGTAAGGTACTAACGTAGCTACGGGCATAATGCTACCTACTCTATAGATAAAGCTGTAAGGGCGTACGGTAAGACATCTAGAGGGAATAAGTGTGAAAACTTATAGGTTAAGTATAGGAGGCGCCTTAACGGCGCTATTACCCCGTAGTGTAGGCGCATATAAAAAACCTTTAGAGAGTCTTCTAGAGCTACTTCTCCGGATACAATAAAAGGATACTTTTGTTACCGGGAAGAGCTAGTTAACAAACTAACGGGGTATTTGCGCTAGATACACGCTACAATAGCGCATAGATCCCGTAGGTCTATTACGCATTAATAGGAAAGTATATGTTCTAGGGGACATAGTAGTAAGGTAAGAGTTACTACGTTTAAATCACAATAACCCTTATGTAGACCACTTTAGGCCTATAAGGACTACGAAGATAATGCGTAGGAAGTACTTCTAGCCTACCCTAACTAAGGACGTTAAGGCATACATGCGGGAATGCGACGTATGCTAAAGGACAAAGGTCCTACGTTATAAGCTATATAGCTAGTTGTAGTTGCTATAGACTCCTACTAAGCTATAGTAAGACCTATTAATAGACTTTATCACGGGTCTCCTACCGGTAGCGGACTAATAGGGCATCGTACACAATGCGATATTAGTAGTCGTTAATAGGTATACAAAGATGTTAAGGTATATTCCCTATACAATAACAATTACGGCTAAGTAGCTTGTAGAACTATAGGTCGATAAAATAGTAGCGGACTACGGTACGCCTCGCTCTATTGTAATAGATAGAGGCTCGGTATTTACTAGTTGCTTTTAGTCTACCCTATACTTCTATATAAAGGCAAGGAGATAGCTTAGCACCGCTTTCTATCCGTAGATAGATAGCTAGATAGAGCGTTAAAACTAGACGCTAGAGCACTATTTAAGGTGCTATATTAATTATAGGTAGGACGATTAGCCTAAGTGGTTACTATGCGCGTAGTATACATACAATAATAGTGTACATACAACTACAAAGGTCTTACTGTTCTAGGCCCTATACGGCATAACGCCGGAATTCGCTTAGGATGTTAAGGATAACATACCTAAGGGGGAGGCCCTAGCGGCCCGTAATAGAGCCGCTACCTTTAAAAGGAGAGACTAGAACTAGAGTCTTAACTTTAATAAGCCGTTAAATAGTAGACTAGGTACTATAATAATAAGCACACGCTATGCACCTTTATAGTAGACAACCTAGTGCTACTGTCTTTAAAGCACATCTAAACAAAGTAGCCTAAGAAGAAGTTAGACTACCGCATACTCGGACCATTCGCAATTGCGGTAGCTATAGGTAAGTAAGCATATAGACTTAACTTACTAGATTCCTATAAGGCTATTTACCTGGTATTCCACGTCTCCCTACTTAAAAAGTATCGTAAGCGGAGCGGCGAAGACCCGCCGGCTCCTAAAGAAGTAGAAGGGGAATTGTAATAGGAAGTCTAGGAGGTCCTAGATTACAAGGAAGTTAGGGGCAAAAGAAGCTACTTAATCTGTTAGACTAGCTATTTGCCCGCAAATAATAGTTAGAAACCCTTTAAAGGCCTAGAAGAATGTACTAATATGATTAAAGAATACTACCTAAGGAACCCTTTAGCGCTACGCTCTACTAACGGTAAGCCCGCGGACAATCGTCGTAAATTAAGACGAACGCGTAGATGAACCTACGTTAGAATACTCTTTTTCTAGACTTCCCTAAGAAGGGATAGTAGGGTTTTAATAAGGTTCTAACAATCATCTTATATCGGGTAGAGTAACGCGTAAAGGGGCAATTCTAAGGGTATTCTAGTTAAGGGTTACATTTAGGCTAGAATTAAGGCGAGAGAAGAGTATCTAGTTCCTATTTAAACTCCCGTAGGAGTGCCGTGTAAGACGCGTAGAGTAGACGCAACCTAAAACCCGGCTAAGTTAGTAGCCTAGAAGTTATGCCTTAGCTTTAACCTTATTATCATTGCCTATAAACATATCCTTATTATTACTACTAGGGCTATCCCCGGTAGTAGCCGCGGCTGTAGCGTTCTTAGTGTTACTATCACTCTTAACACCCTCTACCCCTAAGTCCTCTAGGTCCGAGTCCTTATAAATGCTATTAGTCTATGTAAGGTTAGCGGGATCCTAATGGATTCTAATCGGACACTTACGTCGAAAACCATAACGGTACAAATGCCTTTAATAGAGTTGTTAAGGCTCTCTAAGGCCGTTAGGATAGCAACTATTAAGGCATTACCCTTAAGGTTCCGGTAGGTACGTGCCTCCTTAGTAAGGTAGGCGTTAAGGAGGTTTAAGCGGCGGCGTAAAAGGTCCCTTACCCGGAGGCTAGTTAGATTGTTTACGTAACAATCGGAGGTATCTAGAACGGCATTAACGTCCTTAAAGTAGTTAGCAGAGATCTACTATGCGGTTAGCCTACGCGTTACGCCCGGGACGTAAGCGTACCTACCTTATAGCAACTCTATTTAATGTAGCGGCATCTTCTACACTTAGTACCGTCCATCTATTACGCCGCTTTAGGGCTTTAGAGCAACTTAGTAGGATAACAATCTACGTAGCTTATAGCTTTAGTTAAGACAGCTATACTAGTTGTATAGTTACATAGGTAATAGGATATTGTATCCGTAATCTATGTGCGTAGTAGCCGGCCTACGGCGCAATAAAGTGCCTATAGCATTGTACTATAGAAACTAATCGATGCCCTTCCTCTTTATGTTAGGGCATCCTATCTATACTACTCTACCCCGCTCCGGAGTACAGTCTAGAGCGCACGTAAGCCGTATGCCTTCTGTGCGTAAGCCGTAGGCTTCCTACACGTGACTTAAAACAGGCATTATTAGCTGTTCTAGCCCTAACACTATTACACAAACCAAACCGGGGTGCTTGAACTACGCGCGCGCGTAGCGCATATAGTAGGGGCGGGTAAAGGTGCCTTAATTAAGGCGGTAAGGGGGTAAATCTAGCTTAGGGGCATACGACCTAGACACGCTAGCGGGTAGGCGCCCGGACGGCTTATACGCGCGCTTACTAGAAGATTTTAATAAGAGCCCTATAATGCTTAAAGACTATAAGGCGGCAGCTAATGTAAAGGGAGCGTGCGGTAAGGGTATAGTAACGCTTAGAGGGAAATAAACAAGGGAGAAACTCCTTGTTTATATATCCTCGCGCTATTAGGGGGTAGAGAGTTGTGCTCTATAAGCGTGGTAAGGCTAGAGTTAAGTAGACGAGGTTAATAGGTAGTTAAGAACCGCTACTACCTAGGACTCTCTTGCTATAGCCTACAAATATAGCTAGGACTATCCCGTGTACTTTAGCCGTTTAGGACTAGTTAGTGTTTAGCTACATGTTTGCTACTTAGTCTTCTATTAGCTACTACTTGCTATTTAATAGGTAGGAGGATTGATATTATCGCTAGTTATTTGAATATCCTATTGCCTTAATCTTATAGTACAATCCCTTTTACTAGGTGCTCTATGAATTGCATGCTAGTTCCTGTTCTATTACGTGAGGATTCCGCTCCATTTTTCATTTTCTCTTGTTAAGGCCCGCGCGTAGCAGAAAATACCTAAAGGCTAGAACAGTTAGCAAATGCCAAGTTAGTAGGACGGTCCTATGTACTTCCGCGCTAAGCCTCTATTTCGCTACTCTAGCTGTTTACCCTACAACATACGTCCCCTAATTAGATGATTAACCCGTGATTATCTTGCTAAAAGCCCATTCCTATCGTACTTATGCCTAACCTTCCGTAGCCTATGCCTATAATCTAGCGTTTAAAAAATCCTCCTATTATTACAATCTAGTTACTCCTACTTAGTCGCGCCTGCTTTAGTTGCTCCTACATTAGTTGCTCCTACTCTAGTTGCTTCTACATTAGTTGCCCCTACTCTAGTTCTAGTTGCTTAGCTCTTTTTGTCTAGTGTCCGTTACGTTAGTCTAAGTTAAGCTAATTTGTGCTAGTTGTCTCCGTGTGCGTATTTAAGAGCTTAGTAGGCCCGAGTCTTAACCCTTATACACTAGCTTAGCGCTTAAACATTAGTCATTGTTTAGTCTTTACTTGTTATCTAGTTAAACTCCGTAGACAACTCCTCGGCTAACATTAACTGCTCGGGACGGTCCTACGTACTTTCTAGCTTGCCTTCCTTGTCTTTATTATTAGTGCCCTCCTCGTAACTACGTCTACCTAGCTTCCGTGCATTCCGGTTATCCTACTCCTCTATACGTATCTATTTAGTCTCCTATTAAGGCCTATACTAAACCTCCCTAACGTTTAGCCTCTAAAGCGCATGCTACTCCTTAAAATCCTCCTTTTTAATTGCTACATCGGCTAGTAGTCGTGTTTTAAGCTAATAGTAAGCACTTAGCGGGTTAATGAAGTCTAGGTTATTCCCGGTCCCTAATAGTAACCAATCTATATGATCTAGACTAACAGTCTATAGCGGAGCTTTAAGAACCATGTACCTCTAACTTGTTCCCGGTAGTTAGTTGTGACTTTAGTATCGTGTCTATAGTACTAAAAAATGACCGTACGCTTTGTACTCGAGGATTTTAAAGTATTCCCACTGTTTTTTAAAAGAATAGTATAGCTTAATTTGGATTACCTGTATTCTGTTCTTTTAAACCTACGGATTATTCCCAAAGAACTCCTCTCTTTCCTGTAGAACTAGGGGGTAGGTCTAACGTATCTGTCCTAGTATTACCTTACTAATCCATAAAGAGCTAATAAGCGGTATAGCTACTAGGAAAAGGTACTACAGCGTACTAGCTACTACAGGCTCTGCTTTTTTAGGCGTTACGGCTAGTACTAAGTCTCGATAAGCCGCCGCAATTGAACTTACCGTTCCTAACTACGGTATTTTAAGGGTGTCCCCGTCTAGTAAGACCTTCACAAAGTAAGGATGTATTGTTGCCCTTATAGTACCTTCTTCCGCTATCTCGCTATATAGTAAAAAAGCCTTTCTAAATAGCACTTCGCCGCTTCTAAGGGGCATCTTAACGAATTCCTAACCGTTGTTCTTTAGGTCTATATTGCTTAACAATGTGTTATTAATCGGCGAGAAGTTAGCAATAGATATAGCTTTTAGTAACCTTAATCAAGTTTGCGCCTACTACTAGCCGAGTTTAACTTCTTCTACCCTAGGTATTATAAAAGTACAGCTTTTACGACCCTTATTAAGCAGTGCTACCTGCGTCGATACTATGTTACTACCCTAGCTAGTCTAGAATAGTGTTAGGGACTCGTACAAGGTTCCCCTATAAGAACCCTCGTACAAGACCTTAGGAACTAAAAGACTCGCTTAGGCAAGTACGCTAAGCCTACATTCACTTAGTAGCTTAGCGCCACATAAGCTTCGTTCTTATGCGGAGAAGGGACTCTTCTCCCTTCTCTTCCTTAGTTATTCCTTCTTGTATTTAGGAGCCTCTTTAGATTACGACAATCGAGAAGTTCCCGTAACATTAGGAATAACTCATCCTTACAACTTGTAGTAGAAGACTAGCTGTAGCTATCGTACGGCACGGAAGATTCGCAACCTGTAGTAGAAGACTAGCTGCAGCTATCGTATGGTATAGAAGAGGATCGAACTAAGGAGATCCACGACACCTTTGCAAAATTTGTAGACAAGATACGCCTCTTACAAGAGGAGATAGCTATGCGCTACGGGACATAATAAGCAGAGAGCGCTACCCTTTATACGGACCTTAAAACGCTCCGTTCTTTGAACCTAAACGCTATAACGTCTCTATAAGACACCCTAAGCTTAACAATTCTAACGATTCTAACCATGGAATCGACTACCCTTCGTACAAACCGCTCTAGAGCCGCCTTTCCTAACGTAGAACCTTTTACAGGAGAAGACGCTACCCTCTTCCCTGCCTTTATAGTTAACCTTAAGACAAAATAGCTCATTAACGCAGGGGTATACTACTCTAAGGAAGAGAGGGTACTATACGGTTTTAGTAGGCTAAAAGGTAAGGCTACGAAGCGCATCCTCCTATAGATACAAGAACGTTTAGGAGGATAACACCCCCTTTGTACGGAGGACTTTAGAAGGATACTTAATCAGGCCTTTTAAGATCCGGATGTGCATTATAAGGCTCTGTCTAGGCTTAATAGGATGAAGTAAGGCAACTAAGACGTACGAGAGTTCCTTTCTAAATTCAATCAAGTTCTTATTAAAGCTAGAGCTCTAGATTGGGACGATAATGCTAAGAAAGGATACTTAGAAGCCGCTCTAAGCAGAGAAATCCCTAGTAGGATGATTAGTGCCCCAATTAAACCCTCGTACAAAGGGTTCTATTAATAGATCTAGCGTATTAATGAGCAATAGAAGAGACTCCTTTGACTACGAGGATACGGAGGTCGTACGACCACCTAACACTACCCTTCTGTCCCTAGGTAACGCGCTCGTTAGAACTCGCCGGAAAAGATGGAATAGGAACCTACTACTACACAAGCTACTGCCTTTTGTACGGGCAAGAAAGAGAGGTAAGGGCCTCCTACTAAGTGGGTCTTATAAGAGGTAATAGACAAGAGAAGGGCATAGAGGGAGTGCGTAAGGTACGGGTTAAAAGACCACTTTGTAAGAGACTACTCCTATAGCCCGGCTTAGAGACCTCGTACGATAACCCCCACGCGTGTCGTAACAGCTAGACTTAGAAGCAAAGACGTTAACAAGGAAGATAACACCTCTAATAGGGAATATTCCTTTAAGAAACAGGAAAAATAGAACCCCTCGTACAAAGTCGTGTACAAGGGTCTAGTAACAATAAAAAGTACCTTTTTAATTAGCAAAACTTCGAACGTAACTATATGAACTTAACTCCTTTCGTAGTACATGCCTTCCTTGATTATATAGCAAAGGCACGAACACTAATAGACAGTGGCTGTCTAAGTTACGGAGTAATAAGCAAACGCTTTACGAAGCGTAATAGCCTAAGGACTTTTAGAATAACCCCGAACCCTATAAAGGGAGTTACCGGGGATATTAAATACGTAACCCACGTGGTTCGTACGAGGATGGACATCGGCTTACACACAGAAGATTTAGCATACTTCTATGTTATTCCGGATCACCTAGGTTACGACCTTATCCTAGGTAAACTATAGCTCGTACGATAGGATAGGAGATTAGAAGCTAGAAGAGGTAGGCCATACCTATAAGTAATAGGAGCCCGGCTCTACAATAGGGAAAGGAGACCTCTCCCTAAAGCCGATATTGCCTAAATTTCCGCCGCTACAATAGGAGCGTATATATAGCGGAAGAGAAAAACAAACTAGGAACAGGCTCCTATAGAGATCTTTACCGTAACAATAGTAGATGTGTAGAAGGCACTAGTACCTAAGAAACATATTAATCCTCGTACAAAGCTTCCGCTACAGTACAAGGAGTTCCTTCGGTTGTTTAGCCCGGACAAGGCGATGGTATGGTATGGTATGGTATTCTATTAGGCTACGAAGTCTTTCTGCAAGACTTAAGAGCCGTCCATCCTATGTACACCGAGTACGACCGCCTTTGCCTGTTTTCACTCCATAGTCCCACCAACGTCCTTCACGCTAGAGCTAGCTACCTCAAGTCGCTACCTGAGTAGCTATAGAGGTGGCTTCCTCCGCCTGTCGGGCAGATGTAAACCGTGCCGTACTCTGGAGAAAGCGGATAACCGCGCGTACTACCTCCATGTTTGGCTTCCACTGCTCCTTCGGGCCATCGAGAGGCTCTCCGGTCCTTGCGTCCTCCCACGTGCTCCAGCCTCCAAGCATATATGACATATCAAGCCACCTTGTCCCTACTAGCCGGATAAGCGATTGTCGCTGCTCCTGCCATCTTGGACAATAGGCAAGGACGT
>NAJN01000070.1:22893-40789 GCA_005059845.1 Cryomyces minteri | reverse complement strand
TAGAAAGACAGCCAGAGAAGGCTAATGAAAGAGAAGAAGCTAGAGAAAGGAAACTGCCAAGTAGACTATGAAGTGTGAGTCACGACTTGTGAAAGACGAATCAAGGGACGCTCGAAGTGAACAAATGGCAAGCCTACCGAGTTCGCAGATCCATAGCCATTCGCAGTCTCTTGACCACCGCTGTTGATACTCAATCTCTCCATTCCTTGCTGTGCGCCTCCGGTTGACAGTTGACCCAGCGGGATGCTCCCATTCTTGTAATCCGCCGCCATCTTCTTCCACTCCTCGACCTTGGGTACTCCTGCTCTTTGCACCGCTTCCTGTGGATCAGCGACCGCCTTTCCCGTCACCATGTCCCTGATCTCGATGAACGACACGGGTATCAAACCCGGACCTCCCAGACGCGTTATCGGCTTCGCAACGAACCATTCCGGGTTCGATTGTGCAATGACGATGATCGCCTCGCCTTCCTTTGCTTCCAACTCATCTGGGCGCTCGGCGTGGAAGTCATAAGAGACAATGCCGTACACCATGGCGCCACCTCCTTTGCCCATGTTCTTGGACAAGCGCGAGCCCTGACCGACACTCTCCGAGCTGGCGCCCAACGTACTAGCTCTTGAGAACCCAGTATTCCTCGACGCTTCGGCATATCCGCTGTCGTGTCCCGCAATCGGTTGGCTGTGCATCGACGAAGCCGAACCTCCGCTATCCCGGACAGCCTTCCCGATCGTGTCGAAGTGATTTGCAGGCACCAAGCCCTTGGTGTTCAGGAGTGGGTTGCATGCCATGTACCAGCTTTCATCGTTCTCTTGGTCGACGACGTGCAGAAAGTCGCCAGCTGAGAAGCTCAGGTATGGAAAATTGGGGTCCAAGTCCCCCGTAGGCTGCCAGTCGTACAGCGCCTTGATAACCTGATCACAAGACAGCTGTCAGTCATCGCGTCGGTTCCGAGAAAGTTGTTCGGTCACTTCGAGAGCAAACGGAGATTGAGCTTGTGCGCAGGGCTGAGAGTTGCGGTTCTACAGACCTTCTTGGGCGGAACGATAGCTATTGGGTCCTTCTGCGGTATTGATATGGAGTGCTGCTTGGTCGGCTCTCCCCTTCCTCCCTTTATGGATCTCCGAAACTGCCACCGGATCAGCTTGCGTCGGCAAGTAAGGGGAATTTCCAGCGCGCAACCCGACGGAGGGTGTGTACCTTCACCATGGCACCAGTGTCCTGCGGAGTATTGCGATTCCGTCCACGTCTCTTCGTCTCTCGATTGTCGCGAACGAAGGGGCCAACCTGAATCCCAAGTCTTGTTCGCGAGGCGGGGCAGGATGTAGGATGGTGGAAGTCGCGGGCGGGATCGTGGTAAAGAATGCGCGCGAGTGCACCGCGGCGTGGTCCGTCCGGTCGCTCGGCGACAGCAACAGCGACGAAGTCGTTCCCAAAGAGGCTCTCTCCGGTTTCGCGACGGGTACAGTACAGGATGCGCAAGTTGCGGCCTTTGGGTCGTTACGTTACACTGAGGAGAGGTGTGCTGCTCGCTTCCGGCTTCTGGACTCCTTGATCGGCGGCGAGATCACTGTTAGCAGTCTACAGGTCGGGCTGCAGGTCGTTCGGCAAGCTTCGAAGTTGGCGTCTGATGCTGCAGGAGGGGCCGGCGGACAGAGGAGAGACAGGGCCGGGCAGTCGGGGTCGGGGGGGGGTGGAGGGCGCTCAGGGAAAGCTGGAAGTCAACAACGGCGCGCAGGGCGTGCAAAACCTGAGACGGGGGTGGAGACGAAGGTGAGTCCGGAAGGCTGAGAAGGGTAAGGCCCAATGGCGCTGGGAGGGAGACTGAGGGAGACTTGGCTTGCCGGGCCTTTTCTCTTTGTCGGCAATCGTGTCTGCGATGCCCGTTTGGGGGCGAGGCGAGGACGGCAACGTTAGGGGCGCTTGCCTCAAGGTGCCTTGGTGTAGACTACTTGATCGCTGCCAGAAACATCCCCGTGCGGGGGCAGCTGTGCATGCAGTCTCACGTCCCCGGCGTCGACCGTGAAGAGACGACTGAGTCGGCCGTCCGACAGACCGCACTAACAACTACAAGTGTATAGGCCTGTTGGATTGCACGGCCCGGGGCGCTTAGGCATGCAGCACCGCGACGTGGAATCGCACTCGTCGCCGCCAGTTGGTCGGGTTTCAAAGGAGAAAGGAGTGCAGGCGCCAGGGTCAACCACCGGGCATTGGACGTGGTGCAGACTGCTGAGGCCTCACCCTTAACTTACCTGCCCTTCTCGTCCCAGCTGGCCGCTGTTGCGAGACGCTGTAGCTGCAGCTGGCACACGCTAGACCAGGAGTCAGTGGCCGTCTCTCCTGGCCTGAGCCGTCGACAGCCCAATGTTCGGAGACACCTGAGGCATCTCCGCCTGCGACGCTGATAGGCCGCGCTGTCAGCCTCTCACACGTTAGTAGCGGGAGCGCCTCCACGTCAGGATGTGAAACTTCAGAGGAGAGGCCCGCTCCACTGTCTCGCAACTCGGGCAGATCTCGCTGACATGTGGAAGTGGCATGTTCGATTGGCGCAATTCGTACCCGGCTGAGTCTACTAAGGCAAAACGACGACCAGACCGACCCGCCCAGCTCTTTCACCTACGCCCTCCGCGCAATTGGGCTTCCAGAACGCCCAGGCTTTACAGCCTGGGCTAAGACACTTGACAACGAACGACGACAATTTGCGCTTTACCTACATAACGTTTACCATGGGGTTGTCGGAGCGCCTCGTCCAAATAGAGTCGGGCGTTTTCAGACACGTGAGATTGGCGGGTTTGGTGACAGAGGTCGCCTGCACCGTACGAACAAAGACCTGAACCACAACGGCTTCTCGCCCTTCCCAAATGCGTCGACCTGGAGTAGTGCTCCGCGGGTACAACGCGGCCTTGCATGCAAGTGTACCGCGGACGCCTCGTCTAGACGCTGACTCTCTGAATCATGCCGGCAAAGTCACGGTTAGTGATCGAGTTCGCTTTTGTCCGCAGGTTCTGATTTCAAAGAGCAAGTAATGGGTGATTTAACGGAAACAGGCGTCACACGCGACTCTGTAACAGCTTGCTGGCGGCCGTCTGGTAGTTGGCCCCAACATCACGAAACAATGTCATGAGTCGGCTTTTTGACGAACTGGAGCGGGAAGTCTAGGTCGCTAAGCGGTGCGATGTGATCGAAGGTGTGGGGTGGTGGTGGTGGGGTTGCGGACTTGAGGAGCCAAGCTGTGGATCTTGACGAGCAGATCGAATAGGTGAGATGGGAGAATTCTGGTGAGGATCATATCTGTCCTTTGATGTCTACCCTTTTGAAGGCGGCGTTCTTTGCAGTCTCGAAGAACGTCCCAGCTTTGCCAGTATGAAATCGAACGCCGTCCGCCTTCTCTTCGAGAAGCTGTTGGGCGCCGTGGTCACAAAGGAATTGAACGCATTCTTGGTCTGACTCGAAGCCCAGTTCTTCAGTGATAAACCTTATGGCCAGATCGGGTTTGTATCTACACCGCCTGTTAGCCGTGTTTGTAGATTCAGAAGGAAACCAGACGATCACTTACACCCTGCACATACTAGCCAATGTGGCGAGGCGTTCTCGAGCGACAAACATGTCCATGAGGTATCCGCCCATATTGGGGGTCTCATGGAAAAGTTTGAAAACTCTGTGATAGTTGCCCAAGGCCAGTGAGGATCGGACATTCAAAGCGTGTTTGACTGCCGGCTGTTGTTTGTCTGTAGGGGTTAGATCTGCCAGGACGTCATTCATGTCGGTCCGGTTGCACGTATGTATGAAATAAAGAATGCGGTAGGCTAGAAATTCCGCTGGATGTCCTCCAATCTTCTGCTTGTACAGTGCACGCAGCTGCGTCTGGCACTGGTTATACTCACCCAGATCGCCCTTCTCCAGCGCTATCCTGGCGTGGATCTCGTACACGTTGACGGTGAACTCGTTCTTGATATGCTGCACGGTCAGGTCTTGTCGCAAAGATTTGAATTGATCACAGATATATGAGTAGTTGTTCTCTTGCTTCCACTTAGTCTTCAAGAGCTCTAGTGTCTGCTCAAGAACTGACAGAGGCCGTACGGTCTCAGGTTTAGGAGCAGAAGTGAGCCGAAAATAGTTCTTTTCCAACTTCTGGCACGTGCCAATGACCGGTCCATCGTTGGCATCCGGCATAGGGGAATCATCACGTGAGGAATGATGTGAAGAGACCAGTCCGTCGTCGAATCGCTGCTTCCGCTTCTCCAAGTTGGCAACGAACTTACTTGTGCCTGTCGCAGAGATGCCGCCCTGAATTTTTCGCTGCCGTTTGTCCATCCGATTGGCCTGGCCTTGATTTGCGTAGGAGATGCGGTCCTCCAAAACGTTGTGATCATTCTTTCTACGCCAAGGTGGGGGACTACTGGCGCCGGAGGCTTCTACGTCCTCGGTCTTGCGCTTTTTCATGGTAGGAAAGTTAGTGCCGTTGACGAAGCTTCGCGCTTGTCCGGACATGTTGACGTCGAAGTCACCGCCACTGGAGCTGTTCGAGCGAGCAGCGTTGGCCCTCTCACTCTGGATTATTTGTTGAGGCAAAGGAAAGACCTCCCACTCGGTCGTCGCAAGATTACCACTCTCGGCGGCGTTTGTGATGACCTCTTTAAGCTTCGACTGCATCTCTGAAACTTCGATCCCTGATATAGCATTTTCTGGTACGAATGACCTCTGGACGTAGTCGCGCACGGGTTGGGGCCATGTGATCTTGACTGGTGTGGCGGGTGTCGTAGGATCGTGGACGGTGGGTTCGGGTCTGTCGAAGGTTCGTCGTACCGGTACGGAGGTGAAGGCAGGCGTCGCTATTGTGTGTTTTAGCGACAGGCTTTCAAGCGGGCTTCGAAGTCGGGAGTCACCGTGCATTGTGTTGAGCAGTGTGTGCTGTCGCCAGGGAGCGGACGACATCGATACAGTCTGCTTGTGGTCTCTGAGAGTTGCTTCTCTATACGACGAGTTCAGTGATGAGCGATAGTTGTCGGTGAAGTTGCTTGTGGCAGAGGAATCAGCTTGTCGGACGACTGAGCCTGGCGAGACAACCTAACAGGGAACGAAGAGCCCGAACGCATGCTGAAGTGAACGCAAAGGCAGGGTATCCTGGCCAGCGATGGCTGTTAGCGTGCCGGAGTGTACGCCGGCCCGTGTTGTCCGATCGATCGATAAGCAACCTCCCGTCATTGAGGATGTCCGACAGCCCGAGTGTCCATGGTCTGCGCAGACTGATGCTCTGTATGTTCCTTCGCCAGATAGACTTGACCACTGCTCTGCGACCATCTTTGTTGCCGGACGAGACTCTGCTGTTCGTGCAGGACGCTGTGGGTCTTTATGAAGGGTACGTTATTCGCCCGGAAACAACCTTGAACAACAAGTACTGATGTATTTATTGTTGCAGGAAATACAAGCTCCCAAACTACCAGAATGGACACGCCTACCTGACATCTCACCGAGCCTGCTATGTGGACAATGAAGAGCCCAGGAAACATGCTGTTGCCATAGATCTGAAGGATGTCGATCGGCCTGAGTTCTACGTAAGGCACCCTCCGGGTCAGGAAAGTAGTGTGTGAACTAACAAGCGACGAAGGCTGGCTTCCTGAAATCCTCTCCCAAGATCACGTTCTATCCCAAGGCCTCAAAACGTGCTTCTCTTGCCGCTCGCAATCCCTCAGTCAGCCATGCGGCCTCGAGCAACCCCATCACACCGCCAGGTATATACGGGACCCCTGCCCGTTCTCTTACGCCCTCCTCGGCACCGCCACAAATAGGAAGTAACGCTACATGGATCTGTCCTATATGCTCCTTTTCAAATCCAGTGCCCTCGAATTTCGATCCCGCAGCTGCAAACGTACACACACCCCTTACGCCGTGTCTTGCGTGCGGTATCAAGCCGCCACTGGTTCTTGTAGTCAAGGCAGCTATATCAGCGCTGTCTAGCAGACAATCCTCGCAAGCTACGCCAAGTCCACTCGCAACTCGCCCACAAATCGTGGGCGTGGAGAATCCTTTTCAGGACCTTAGTACTTACGCCTCAAACGCAATCGATCCATACCCCCCCGCATTCCAGTGTCCTCGATGCACCTTCCAGAACCATCCCTCCTTACTCACATGCGAAGTCTGTGGGGCGTCGTTAGTGTCTACCGGCGACAGACGCAACCAGCTCAATGGTGTAGCTAGCGCTAGGCCAGAATCACCCGCACCAATACTGAATGGAACATCTGATGGCGACGATGTAGTAGCCAGTCTGAAGTTCTCTTTTCGTGCTGGCGGCGAGAAAGTGTTCTTCGAACGACTGAAGGGTGCATTGGTGCAACGAAAATGGCTTCTGCAAAGCGCACCGCCCGTACCCAAGCCTAGCCGTCAGTCTGGCGAGTACAGAACGTCGACTCCAGGTTACGAGGAACGCTCTGATGCGGTCACCGAACGGGAAAGAACGGTTGGTATTGCGGGTCTCGAGCGCCGCGGCATCGAACTAAGAAAGAACAACGAGTTGGTGTTGGGCAACGCTTTCGAAGACCTCGAAGCTCTCATGACGTCCGCGAAGGAAATTGTCGCCCTTGCTGAGCAGTTCGCCTCTCAAGCGAACACAGGGACTGAGGGCAGCTCGTCGGAGGCCAAGGCGTTACTTTCGCAGTCGGCGTCTGCTCTCGGACTCGTGACCACAAGGGACATGCTTGGTTCGAGTAGTGGTTCGGAGTCTCTTTACGTATCCGAGTTATCACGAAACCTCGCAGAGTTCTTGACGGACGATGCCCAAGGATTGCTGAAGAGAGAAGGCGGCATCATGAGTCTAGTAGACCTCTGGGCTGTGTTCAATCGAGCTCGGGGCGGCGTCGAACTGGTCAGTCCGATGGACTTTGAAAAGGCGGCACAGCTCTGGGACAAGCTCAAACTGCCCATTCGGCTTCGAAGATTCAAGAGTGGGCTTCTTGTGGTGCAAGGGCGAGACCGGACCGACGAGAAGACAGTAGCCAGTCTCCTCGCCTGGCTCAAGGGACTGCATTCAAAATCTCCATCGAGTGAGGTTTCGTGGGACTGGCCAAGGTATGGCAGGGGTGTTACCGCTCAAGAAGTTGCAGAGCGATTTGGGTGGAGTGTCGGAGTCGCAAGCGAAGAGCTCGAGATGGCAGAAGAAAGGGGGGCTCTATGTCGTGAGCAGGGCATCGATGGGATTAGGTTCTGGCAGAACTTCTTTATCGAAGAACCCCAGATAACCATGGACAGCGCTTTGGGTTCGGACATGTCAAACTTGCATGTGTAGATAGGATGCATCTACTAAGATTCGCTGATCACACACTTCCTGCTCTATCACGACTTCTGAGCAAGACAAAAGGCGTGCAGAAAGCGACACGAGGCCAAACAACTCTCCACATCGAGCCTAATAACGTATCTTGGTCTCTCAAGCTCCATTGTCCTGATGTTCTAGGTCGTCAACTGACGTTGTCAGAATCGGCAAAAGAGCACGCGACTCGCAATGAGATTTGCCGAGGGCAGCGTTCTGTGTCCGCCAGGCGATCCCGACGTCAGCCAAAATTTGACCTCGCCGAAACGCGAAAGTTCATCATCACACCCGAACCGACGAGGTGTGAACCACACACACCACACACACAGCTCCTCCGTAACGACACCAGAAGAAGCGTCGATCGAGCCTCCCTCACATGCACCAACGTGCTCTCCTCCACACAAGGCCGCGCGGCAGCAATGACTACGGGTGTAGGAGCAGGAGAAGCGCGAGCAGCAAAGCCGCTGAACAATGACATTGCCTCTGCCGTGTCTGCCGGTGTCAGGCCTCTTCAATCCAGAGCCATGTCCGTAGGAAGCACAGTCGATGCTATCATCCCCGCCAAGACCCAGTCGCGGAACACCAAGCGTTTGGGGCAGAGACTCGGTGCAGATGGTATATCTGCCGCTGCTGCTGGTGTGCTGGTTGCGCCTGTCATAACCATCATTGACCGGTAATACTATTCTAGGGTGCGCCTGTAGTACTTACAGGGTAGTTGAACAAGACTGAGTGTTCTGTATTGTAGGGCCATTATTGAGAACGCATCTGGCCGCAATTCTCTAGGCACAAGCATGAGGAAGTCGATGAAGACTCTGCTTCTTCGCCCTCACAACTTCCTTTTCTCCAAGCCATTTGGCCTCATCTTTGTATGCTCTCTATACCTCTGCTCAAATCCGCATGATCGCTACCATCTAACACCGCTGTAGACTCTCTACTTCGGAACCTACCTTGCAGCAAACACGCTCGACACCACATCCTCGACCCTCAACTCCAAGCCCGCCTCCACCACTACCTCTGGCCCGACCAAGTTCATTGCAACGTCCACCACAAATCTCTCCCTCTGTCTCTACAAAGACTCGCGCTTCACCAAACTCTTCGGCGTCGCCGCCCCCCGCGCCATCCCACCTGCCTCCTACGCCCTCTTCGCTGCCCGCGACTGCCTCACAATCTTCGCCTCCTTCAATGTCCCGCCCGTGATAGCGCCACATCTGCCCATGAACGCTGCAGTCGAGAGGTACATGTCCAGGGCCTCTGCGGCACAGTTCTTGGCGCCCGCTGCTGTTCAGGCGTTCAGCACACCCCTGCATCTGTTGGGCCTGGACTTGTACAATAGGAATGGTGGGACGCCGTTCCTGGACCGTCTAAAGAAGGTGAGAACGGATTGGTTTAAGAGCACATTGGCGCGGATGGGGAGGATCGTTCCGGCTTTTGGGGTCGGTGGAGTTGTAAATAACACTGTGAGATCGAGGATGATGAAGACTCTAGAATAGAAAGACTTACGAAGGACGAGATAGAGGATAGGGAGAGACATCTATGGGAAGAGGAAGGAGTAAGACAACTCACCCACCCGAACTTTATTAGTGGTGGTGAAGATCAATCGTTCAAACGATTCAAGGTATCAGGGGAAGTTTCCCGTAAAGCACGCGCATACCAGTGACTTGGACGCGACTCCAAGAGTGCAGAGCGTAACGGCGTTGAAGAATGAAGTTTCGTATCACCATTGGATGTGCCTTGCATTCGAGACCAGCTTTGTGCAACGGGGTTGGGTGTGAGAAGCTTGCGAGACTCTGAGGTTGCAAGAGCGTTCGTCTTCTGCAAATGTCCATATTGAGAACCAGTACGCCTGTATCGAGCAGCGGGAACATAGCCGATGCACCCGTCCAGCCCTGAGAGAAGAATCAAAGGATCCAGTCGGTGTCTTCTTCCTCACCGTCGTCACCTTCAACATATGGTTTGGAGAGGCCTGTCAAGGTCTTCCTCCTCGGCTCGTAGCCTTCGATGGTTGTATGTCCCAAAGCATCGCCTGCAGCATATGGCGCCACTGCTGGCAACGTTACCCTCTTCTCGCGGATTGTTGCGTTCATGCAAACGGCGCTTCTTGCGGAAGACTTCGTCTCACCCCTCTCGAGGGCAAGATCAGGTGTTCCCATCGCGTTCGCGTCAACCGAGTCGCCTACAGTGTCTCTTCTCTCTTGCTTCTTGAACAATGGCTCAGTCTCCTGACGTTGCCCTTGCTCGTAGAGTGAAACTTCGGGACCACCTCCAGCTCTCCTCGTCCAGGCAGGCTCCTCGCTCAACTGCACCTTAATGTACATCGCCCGTCGTGCACATTCATCGGAACACCACTGTTCCAGTTTCCGACGCTCGACCACGGCATAATCTGCTCTCCTGCCCGTCCCCCGCTGACGAACGACACGGAACTTCGCACCGGTGTCTGATTTTCGTGGCGGATTTGAACATAAAGCGTACCCGCATTTGTCGGCGGCCTGGCGCTCCTCGACGATGCTGTCGAAGTCACTAGGTTGGAAAGGCTGGAGGAGCGTTTGAAAGGCAGCGATATCCGATGCGGACGCGGGAGAGGAAACGGGAAAGTCAATCAGCTCTTCTATTGCAGAGAGGATCTGAGCTTCGATGTCCTTCTGCTCTTGAATGAGGCTGGCATGATGCAAGGCTAGGTCAAGGTTGCGCTGGTCGCGCGGGGAAAGTGTAGGTGTAGTTGGAGTTGGCTCTGCTAGCGGAGGGCTGACTCGCTTCTTGAGAATAGATATGGGCGCCATGTAGGTCTGGCCTTTGTTTGCGATACCTTGTAAGCGTGGGCGCAACACGATGTTTCTGGAGGCACGGCAAGCGGCGGACGGCACAAATGTAAGTTCTCGCGCCAACCCCGGACAGGAAAGGTTTTGTTTACTCCTCGAAGCAGCACCGGAGATGCGAACCCCCAGCCCGCATCCATCGACCCTCAATCAGCAGAACTCATTCCTTTCCCAGACCTCGTCGCGTAGTCTCCGGAGAGATTCACGGCACCGTAATTGCAAACGCATCATCCTCAATGGCTCCGCGCACGGCAACCATTTCCCAGTTTGCAGGCGCGACCGACTCCGAAGACGAGATCGCGACTTCCGATGTGGACAAGGTGCTCACACTGGACTCCGCAAGAGAGAATATTGCGCCTGGCAGACGAAAGGCTGGGCAACCGAAAGGCAACGCGACGAAAGTGAGGAAGAGCATGGCGAAAGTTACAAAAGTCGCGAAGAAAGCGCCATCTCGAAGGACGAGCGCGGGGAGCGTATCAGCAACTACAAAGGCAAAGCCGAAGAGTGCGGCGGAGAAGAGACAGGCTTTGAAGGATAGGACGAACACTGGGATGGTCAGTGACGCTGAAGAGGTGGAGGACTTCAATGTGACCGAATCTATCGAGAACATCAAGAGATCTGCCAGCGTTATGGAAGATGCGACGAGCGCGCCTATCAAAGTTCCTGCGAAACGCGGCAGACCTCCAAAAGCGAAAGCGGATGACCCAAGCCTTCTTGATGCAAGCTCAGGGCGACCCAACGCTCGGGGCGCAAAACGCGATGGGCGAACCGATGACGCATCAGATGTTGTACGGACCACTAGATTGGCTCCAAAAGCATCGTCCGTGACCAAGAAGCCGACAGTCACTAAACGAGCGCCGTCAATAGAGGCATCGAGAACGATACCGGAAACGCAGCCTAAACCTATGGATATTGAGCCCCCCGTTCTCCCTCCTTTTGATAACGAACTTGACGAGGATATGGAAGAACCCACGCCAAGACCCATAGTACGAGCTGTGAGCTGCCCAAGGTCGGTGTCAAAGCAACGTCAACCTGGTGCGGTCAATCGACGTGCGGGGAGCGCATCTGACACAGAGAGGCGAGGCAACGATCCCGAGTTGAGGAGGAAACTGGGCGAGATGACAAGGAAGTTCACCAATCTGGAACTCAAGTACCGAGATCTCCAGGAAGTGGGCGGAAGGACTGCAGAGAAGAATTTCGAGGAGCTTAAGCGAGCTAGTGAC
The DNA here is from genome assembly GCA_005059845.1 of Cryomyces minteri. NCBI lineage: Eukaryota > Fungi > Ascomycota > Dothideomycetes > Cryomyces > Cryomyces minteri. The sequence continues at coordinate 29,453 of NAJN01000070.1, read as the reverse complement.
GAGAGAGCAACAGGTGGGGTCCACAACTTCGCTGAGAGATACCAAATACTGACGACTATTCGCAGATGCCGACGGACTCATAGCTTCGCTCAAGAGAGAGCTATCGGATCTGAAGAAAAGCCACTCTACTCAGTCTACCGACTCCAAATTCCTTCAAACCAAGCTCGCAGCCATTACCACTCAAAACGCCGAATTGACATCGGAGAACAAGACCTTGCAAGCCTCTCTTCTCGAGTCCCAAAACGAAGCCAAGAGCCTCTCCGCCAAGCTAGCAGCCAACCACACAGCGGCAGCGTCAGTCCAAAGCGTCGATAGCAAGGTTCCCGGCAGTGCCGTCAAGAACGCCGCAGCCAGGACGATCATGGTGGGGAGTGCAGAAGCAGCGAAAGAAGCGCAGATTCGGCAGCTGAAGGAGGACCTCTACAGCGATCTGACGGGCTTGATCATCAACAGTGTGAAGAGGAAGGAAGGAGAAGATGAGTACAGCTGTATCCAGACTGGACGGAACGGAAGTAAGTCAACAACTGTCTACTACCTAACCTTAATGACCAATTCCGTCAATCTCTTACCATGTGCGAGCTGTCCCAACTACATCCACACAAGTGCTCCATCTCTACAGGCACTATCTTTTCCAACCAAATTGCCAGCTAACCTCGGCCCCTCCAGCGCTCCATTTCCACCTCACGATCGCCAACAGCGCCTCCGCCACACACCCGAAGACGCCCTCAGGTCTGAGCTACGAAGACGCCGAATTCGCGTATGAGCCGCTGCTCGACGAGAGCCGCGACCGCGACCTGCTCGACATCCTGCCCGACTACCTGGCCGAGGAGATCTGCTTCCCGCGGAACCACGCGGCGAAGTTCTACGCCCGCGTCGCGGAGTGCATGATGAAGAGGGTGCAGATTGTGGAAGAGTAGTAGCGTGTTAGGGGATGGGCGTGGGGACTGGGAGTTCTGAAGGGGATGTTCTGAGGAATAGGCTTGTTTGGCAGGCGGGTTGTTGGGGGGTGTTCTTCCTGGGGTTGCGGTCTCTGGGCTCTTTGTCTTCGTGGTTCTCGCGGCAAACGTATGCCGTTCTGCATGCTTGTGAGTATGGCTTGGACGTCCATACATCCAGGCGTTTAGGTGACCAGGGTTGTATCGGTTGTAGCTTGCGTTTGTAACGTTTCCTGCGGGACAAGCCTTACACTACGAACATTGTTACTGCACCTGACAATCTGCCGACCAGTATCACAACTAGCAGATGCTTCCTCAGAGTGGCTGAGATGCCCGGTGACCGCTTTGGACAGCTAACGTGGATAACTCTGTACCCGTATAACGCGCTCCCGACATTGACTGCCCAAGAGCAACAGGCGTCGAGGAGGCCTGAAGATCAGATCGGCAGCCGCGCCGAGGGACCGACGTCTCTTCAGACAACTGCAACGTCAAGCACCAAAGCCCGACCCACTCTGCCTACTCACACGCTACCCAGCAACGACGCCTCCCCGTGTGTTTGGATACCTCCCCAGTACTCCGATGATTTCCAGGTACCACAGATAACAGGTGCTGTATGCTTCAGCCCCTTCGCTCACTGCCTGCGTCCCTATGTGAACTCTTCGCTGACGTATGCTCTGCCCCGCTAGGTTCACTTGCGTTTCAGAACCCATCCCCCTTCGCACCGTTGCTGCAGCAGGCAGCCAGAGTAACAGAACTCTCGTGGCTTCTGTTGTTGACACACTATCAATCACCGAATCATTCCACCCGCAGACACAACCGCAGCTGTCCGCGCAAGGGAGCCTCTTGATCTAAAATGGCCGCGTCCTCCTTCAAGGTCAAAGCTGTCTTTGACTATGCCTCCCCTCACGATGACGATCTGAGCTTCTCCAACGGTCAGATCATCACTGTCACAGAAGAGGAGGACGCAGATTGGTACATTGGGGAATACGCGGATGCGGCCGGGGCAAAGCACGCAGGCCTGTTTCCAAAGAACTTTGTGGAGAAGTATGAGCCAGCGGTGCCGTCCAGACCTGCCAGAGCTCCGCGACCCAAGTCCGAAGTTCCGCAGTTGGCACAACCGGCACCTGTGGAGGCTCAGCAGAACAACGTCCCTGAACCAGAAGCATTGCGTGATGAGCCGAAGCCGAGAGCTGCTCCCGTGCAAGCACCAAACTCATCCAGTCAAATAAGCTCTCCACCGCCCGGTTCGCAAAAGATTGTAGAGCAACAACCAGAGCCACCAGGTGCACCGACGCTTGCACCGTCAGCTCTTGCGGCAAAGGGACAACCTCCAGCTGTGTCAGAAAAGCCGAGCTCGTTCAATAGAGCGGATGGCGATGTTCAACAAGCCTGCTGCAGCTCCAATCGCTCCTTTCAAACCTGGAGCTCCGCCTAGTGGGTTTGTCAAGAAGCCGTTCGTTCCCCCACCGCCAAGTAAAGATGCGTATGTACCTCCGCCCAGAGAGCAGGCGCCAGTGAAAGTCTATCGGCGCGAAGAAGACCCGGAGATCGTAGAGCGGGCGGCTCAAGACCAAGAGAATGCGGAGGGTGCTGGCCTAACGAATAATGCACCTGAGAACGAAGAGATGGAGGACACGCCAAAGCCCACAAGCCTGAAGGAGAGAATTGCGTTGCTCCAGAAGCAGCAGATGGAGCAGGCAAACCGCCGCGCGGATGCTACATACAAGGAGAAGCCGAAGAAGCCTGTTAAGAAGCGGACAGAGTCATCAGAAAGAACCGCCTCCCAAGACCCCGAAAGTGCCGATCTTGAAAGAGTCCGGAGCGAAGATACGGGAAGAGAATCGATTGACATGCCACGTGAACCGGTTCCTGGACCTACAGCACGAAGATCGTCCCGTGGACCCCGGTCTCCAGACGCCGCTCAGCGTCGGGCAGAGATGTTCAGCGATGGCAATGATGCAGACCAATCAGCTGGTGGAGAAACTACAGAAGACGCCGATGGTGCGTCGGGTCTCGAAGACAGTGATGAGAAGCCAAGAGCTCCTGCGCCTGCCCCACCTGTACGAGCCACTGCAGCACCACTAGAGCAGCCCAACGTTGGCGAGGAAGAGGACACCACGGAAGGAGAGGACGAGATGGACGCAGAAGCAAGACGGAAGCTGGAGCTCAGAGAACGAATGGCTAAGATGAGTGGCGGTATGGGCATGGCCGGAATGTTCGGTCCACCTGGCGGAATGCCTATGCCTGGTATGCCGCAAAAGAAGACCAAACCCTCTGCCCACAGTGAGAGGAAGGGAACGGATGAGAGCGGTGTCATCTCACCTGCATCTCCGACGCAGACACAGCGCATGTCTATGGTGCCTATACCAGGAATGCAAAGATCACAAAGTCCAGAGCCCGAAGACACACGGCTAGCTGTTCGGAAGGAAGACGAGCCTATACACTATATTACCAATGGGCATGTACCTGAGGCTGTGCCGGACGTCGAGGATCTGCAGCCTCAGCCAGCGGCGTATCCGCAGTTTGCAGAGCGAGGAGCCCCTCCGCCGTTGCCACATGGTAAATACTCCACTTTTCGACCCATTGTTTCTCCAGGTCCTGCATCACTGCGCGTTCTTGGCCGTCAAACCGCAATCGTGATTCCTCACATGTGCATCTCTTTATGTCGAGTTACCTGCTGCTCTGCTGACGGCTAGCGAAGAGCGCGCAGGACCTCCGCCAATTCCGAGCGACCGGACGGTACCACCATCGCCACCCGCAGAACGTAAGTGTCGACCCCTCCATAAGCTATCTGTTCTGGGACTGACTGTTCAGCTCGTTTGGCTCCTCCACTTCCTTCTGCAATGCCTCAATCACCGAGTGCAGGCTCAGAATCTGATGACGAAATGTCTCTTCACGCTCGAGGATTGTCCGCCGAGAATCGAACAGATAGCGAGATGACCCTACCGATCCGGAGTGAAGCGCCACCTGTGCTGGATACTGGCCTGCCAGGTGGAGCTCCAAAAGTTCCCACTCGACCAAGTGGCCCTCGATCACCTCAGTCTCCGGCTTCGAAGCGTGCATCGTACTTCAATTCTGATCCTTCGTCGCCAATTTCCCCGACCGGCCCCGGTCCCATGGATAAGCGATCGAGTCGCATGCCGCCCATACCCATAAGTAGCCCAACTATGACCCCGCCAGGCCATGCACGTCTCCCGCCTCCTCCGCCACCACCCACAGCCGCTCCACCCAGTCGGCAACCGACGATGGACGTTTTACCTAGGTCCGTCGTAGGAGATATTGCAGAGGGCGAGGAGACAGAGTACGAAGGAGACTACGACACTGATATAGCTTCGGGGGCAACGCATAAGGATGCACTGAGGTCCTACGCAAGAGACTCAAGTCTAGATGATAGTGGTGCAGCTGACGAAGTTCCCCAACGGTCGCAGTTTCTACCTGCCGAAATCCCACCACCACCTCCTCCACGAGCCACAGCGCCCAGAGCTGTACCTCCACCGCCGCCACTGCTAGCTCCAAAGACCAGGCAATCAATGGACGTTCCAAGAGCCGCACCACCACCAATACCACCTACTAGGAGAGTGGAGTCTAACACTGGTGACATTGAACACGACCCTTACCGATATGGTGGTACCGTTCATCCGGTTCCTCCAGCACCTCCAAGCATGCTAGGACCATTCCCTCCGGCCCATGGCACCGAGACTCCTGAGTCTGAGGACGATGATCTTTACTCCGCATCCCCGCCGAGGACATCGATGGAGCGGCTCGCACCGTTGCCACCCCAAGCTCCTCCACACCAAGAACGTCCTGTGCCTCCTCCGCCTTCACAAAATGCGCCACCACCAAACCGTGCGCCATCAACAAGAGCTCCGCCCCGACAATCACTCGACGTTCAGCAAACTCCCACAATGCCATCCCGACGCTCAATGGAGCAATCTCGACCCTCTAGTGATCAGGGATTCATTGCTACGGACGTCGATCTAGGCGAGCGGACTCAGTGGTGGGCTCAAGCGAACGTTCCTCCTCCAGTTTTCCAGAATCGCAAGGACGTCCTCTACGAAATAGAAGAGTCATCAACCTCTAAACGAGGCGGCAGAACAACGATCTCGAAAGACGTTTATGTCCTCTTCTCGGACTACTCTCAAACCGTCATCACTGCTCGCTTTGACTCCGTCAACATCACCGACTCGAGTCTCGAGCAGCGCCACGAGGCACCGCCGGCCAGACTCCGCCAGGACCAGCTGGAGAAAGCGCACGCCAGGTTCGGACAGCGCGTAGCAGACATGGCAGCGGCAAAGAAGGACACGGTTGTTGGCGACGGCACCCCGCACGGACTGGTGATGGAACTCCTCCGCCCCCTAAGCGACGCGCTCCTCCCCGTCGGCAATCGCGCGTACGGCGCCCTCGTCTACGCTAACATCGGCAACGCGTCCGTGCAGCAATTCGACGAGATCCGACCCGGCGACATCATCACGCTGCGCAACGCCAAGCTGCAGGGTAAGCACGGGCCCATGCACGCCAAGTACAGCGTCGAGATCGGCGGCGCGTCCGCTGGTGGCAACGGCCACGTCGCTGTCGTGGTCGACTGGGACGGCACGAAGAAGAAGGTCAGGGCATGGGAGCAGGGCCGCGAGAAGAAGAAGATGGCCATGGAGAGCTTCAAGTTTGGGGATTTGAGAACCGGGGAGATCAAGGTGTGGAGGGTCGTTGGGGGGGATTGGGTGGGCTGGGAGGGCACGAGTTGAGAAGAGGAAGGAAGGGCGTGAGGGATGAAGACCAGAGGGTGGTCGGTGGAGGAGGAGGAGGAGGAGGAGGAGGAGGAGGGTATAGTGTTTGGCCGAAAGGAACGGGCAGGGTCAGTCGGAGCGTTGTAGTCGTAGTAGATGCATTGTATAAAGGGTCGGAACGTCATTCGTTCGCTGTTCTGCGATCACTTCTCTGAATCTCCCATCAGTACACGCACCCTACTGCAGACTCCACCACCGGGATGCACTCAGTGCAGCCGGCCAAAAAGCAACCTGGGAGGCGATGATGAAAGACTGCAGGACGGCCCGCCAAACGCGCCGATTGCCCGTGGACTCACCTCACGGCGAGGCCGTCACGCCGAGTGCGGGGCAACGTCGAGACTCCCCCCAAGCAGCGTCGACTGTCAAGCTACAGTAACTCAACACCCCCCACAACCGCCCCCACCTTCGTCACCGCACACTCGAACACCAACAAAACCACCACAACAACAGAAACACACACAACACAACACAACCCTCTTCTGCCCACAATCCACAACTTGCCCTTCATCCTCAAACACCTCAGGTGAGTGTTGATCTGGCCGAGTCTGCTGGACGTCGCACTCAACAAGACCGTCCAGCCTCCGACACACAACGGCCTAACCTGATCTGACCTCCACTTAGCTTCGCACAAACAACAACATCCACCCATACTCAAACATCACCATGTCTCAGAAGAAGGCAGTTCACTTCGGCGGCGGCAACATCGGCCGAGGCTTCGTCGCCGAGTTCCTGCACAAATCCGGGTATGAGGTCGTCTTCGTGGATGTCATGGACAAGATCATCGAGGCCCTCCAGGAGACCAAATCTTACACAGTCACCGAGATTGGTCCAGACGGTGAAA
>NAJN01000070.1:0-22873 GCA_005059845.1 Cryomyces minteri | reverse complement strand
GCGCACGCCAGGTTCGGACAGCGCGTAGCAGACATGGCAGCGGCAAAGAAGGACACGGTTGTTGGCGACGGCACCCCGCACGGACTGGTGATGGAACTCCTCCGCCCCCTAAGCGACGCGCTCCTCCCCGTCGGCAATCGCGCGTACGGCGCCCTCGTCTACGCTAACATCGGCAACGCGTCCGTGCAGCAATTCGACGAGATCCGGCCCGGCGACATCATCACGCTGCGCAACGCCAAGCTGCAGGGTAAGCACGGGCCCATGCACGCCAAGTACAGCGTCGAGATCGGCGGCGCGTCCGCTGGTGGCAACGGCCACGTCGCTGTCGTGGTCGACTGGGACGGCACGAAGAAGAAGGTCAGGGCATGGGAGCAGGGCCGCGAGAAGAAGAAGATGGCCATGGAGAGCTTCAAGTTTGGGGATTTGAGGACCGGGGAGATCAAGGTGTGGAGGGTCGTTGGGAGGGATTGGGTGGGCTGGGAGGGCACGAACTGAGAAGAGGAAGGAAGGGTGTGAGGGATGAAGACCAGAGGGTGGTCGGTGGTGGAGGAGGAGGAGGAGTAGGAGGAGGAGGAGGAGGAGGAGGGTATAGTGTTTGGCCGAAAGGAACGGGCAGGGTCAGTCGGAGCGTTGTAGTCGTAGTAGATGCATTGTATAAAGGGTTGGAACGTCATTCGTTCGCTGTTCTGCGATCACTTCTCCGGCCTCCTGCTCCAGCCCAGATACCACGTCAGAAGCAAGCGACCAAAACGGAGGGCTGACCTGTCAGTGGTTTCCGACAGAGGAGTGTGCTCGCCGTTGGCTCTGGGCCCCCTCTGAATCTCCCATCAGTACACGCACCCTACTGTAGACTCCACCACCGGGATGCACTGAATGCAGCCGGCCAAAAAGCAACCTGGGAGGCGATGATGAACGACTGCAGGACGGCCCGCCAAACGCGCCGATTGCCCGTGGACTCACCTCACGGCGCCTCTCTCGGAGATGCAGAGCCCATGGAGCCATTTGAGCCGTTGAGCACACTCGAACACCAACAAAACCACCACAACAACAGAAACACACACAACACAACACAACACAACACAACACAACCCTCTTCTGCCCACAATCCACAACTTGCCCTTCATCCTCAAACACCTCAGGTGAGTGTTGATCTAGCCGAGTCTGCTGGACGTCGCACTCAACAAGACCGTCCAGCCTCCGACACACAACGGCCTAACCTGATCTGACCTCCACTTAGCTTCGCACAAACAACAACCTCCACCCATACGCAAACATCATCATGTCTCAGAAGAAGGCAGTTCACTTCGGCGGCGGCAACATCGGCCGAGGCTTCGTCGCCGAGTTCCTGCACAAATCTGGGTATGAGGTCGTCTTCGTGGATGTCATGGACAAGATCATCGAGGCCCTCCAGGAGACCAAATCTTACACAGTCACCGAGATTGGTCCAGACGGTGAAACGTCGTTTACCATCGACAACTATCGAGCCATCAACTCAAAGTACGAGGAGGCCAAGGTCGTCCACGAGATCGCCACGGCCGACATTGTGACCTGCGCCGTCGGTCCGAACATCCTCAAGTTCATCGCCCCCGTCATCGCCAAGGCAATCGAAGCCCGCAAGGAGAGCAATCCTCTGGCCGTCGTCGCCTGCGAGAACGCCATTGGCGCGACCGACACACTCTGCGGCTTCATCGTTGAAAAGCTCTCCGAGGAGACCAAGAAGAACCTCGACAGCAAAGCGCGCTTTGCCAACTCGGCCATCGACCGCATCGTGCCGCTGCAAGACGAGAACGCCGGCCTCAACGTCAAGATCGAAAGGTTCTACGAATGGTGCGTCGACATCACCCCGTTCAAGGGCACGCAGCACCCTGAAATCAAGGGCGTGCACTTCGTCGACGACCTGACGCCATACATCGAGCGCAAGCTGTTCACCGTCAACACTGGCCACGCTACCGCGGCATACTACGGCCATAATCGCGGCAAGAAGTTCGTGCACGAGGCCATGGAGGACAAAGCCATCCACGACATTGTGCAGGAGACGCTCAGTGAGACGGCACACCTGATTGTCAACAAGCACGGCATCACCAAGGAGGACCAGGAGAAGTACGTCCAGAGCATCATCACCCGCATCTCCAACCCAGCGCTCGAGGACGTCGTGGAGCGTGTAGGCCGCGCTCCGATGCGCAAGCTATCGCGGAAGGAGCGCTTCGTCGGCCCGGCGGCCGAGCTGGCAGAGAAGGGCGAGAAGGTCGACGGCCTGCTCGGTGCAATCGAGATGGCCCTACGATTCCAGAACGTCGAGGGCGACGAGGAGAGTGCGGAGCTGGCCAAGGTGCTCAAGGAGCACTCTGCCAAGGACGCTACGGCCAAGTTGACCGGGCTGGACGAGAAGCACCCACTCTTCGAGCATGTCGAGAAGCTGGTTGCCAAGGTCCAGGGATGACAATCACGGTTTTGATACGATTCCGTTACGAGAATACGATTGGTTAGGGGACTCGTGTAGGCTTGTCTCAAGGCCATGCTACTTGTTGCTCCATGTCCTCACGACCTGTTGTCCTCTCTCGTCTGACTGTGAAGCAGGTAGTGGGCTGCGTATTTACAACACAAAAGCTGCGCATGTATGAGTCTGGTGAAGCTTTGCACGTGACTGTGAGCCGGAATTAGAGCCCACCATGACCCCCACTTGGACAAATCCCGCACCTCACACATAGGAGACGCCGGTTCGACAAGCCTCACCTTCAAAGTACCGATCCAGGATGGACAACCTCCAAGGAGTGCCGCCCCTACTGAATCATCCCACCGATGCCAATCTCGCGTCTGTGTCTGGCCCACGTTTCCAGGAGGGTGTCCGTTAGTTGACAGAGCAATGACGGCAAGATCTCAGATACCTTCTGCTTCAATAATGAGTCTCGCCTCCCAGGTCCTTCTTGCGTATGAAGTATGAACTCTCCAGCTCCCGTGCTTCTGCGTCTCGGTGCTCTCTCTGTGCATCAAATAATAAAACAAAGATTGAAATCCCCTTGAAGTCTGATGCTCTCTCGAAGCTTGCTTCGATCGTGCCCGGAATGTCTGATTCACTGGCGAATGATAACGCTCTCGAATGCCTTGTTCTTGGAGCAAGCTAGGGTGCCATCGACATGCTAGGGTGCCATCGAAAGTGGCGCCAGTCGAATCCACTCCGGCCACGAAAACGCTCAATGCACCTGGGCAAGCAAAGAAGCGTTCGCGCATATCTGGTGGTGAATTCGACGTCACCGCTTTGGTCAGAAGTCTTTCGTATCCTTCTGCTCAATGGTCTGACTCCTGGTTGCCGCAGCGCTGCTGGGGCGAGACTGCTCCAGCTGTTGCTGGGGCGACACTCTGCTCCAGCTGTTGCTGTGATTGTGGTTGCTGCTGTTCGTGTTGATCTTGCCGTAACTGTTGCGACTGTTGCTCCGCCCTTTGTAGCTGTACTTGGGGCTGGGATTGCTGTACTAGCTGGAGCTGTAGCTGCGCTTGAAGCTGTAGCTGTGCTTGAACCTGTATTTGCTACACTTCAGGCTGTATTTGCTGCACTTCAGACTGTAGTTGCTGTAGCTGTTGCTGTAGCTGTTACTGGTCCTGTTGCGCGACTCCGAGTTCGTTCTTGAGCTCATTGATCCCATCAGCCTGCTCCTTGATGCGCATAAGCGACGTCTCTGGATGCTGAAAGTCGAGCTCGATATGCAAAGGGTGTGTCGATAGTCTCGATAAACCGAATCCTCCTCGCATGATGGGCTGACCTAAATAGTCCCCGTGGCTGCAAAAAAGACTAGAAGGAGCCGTCAGAATGCCAAACGTCTCAGCACCGCACATCACCCTTCTTGTCTTGAGCGATGGCCAACACTAGAAGAAGCAATTATACTTGAATGAGGCTCGTCTACCACAGGGAAGAGCTACTGGTAACGGCAGCACCGTCGTGGAGCGAGCGATTCTAACAACATCTGATAGCATTAGATGGTGTTTATGGAAGGTGGCCAGTAGTAGGAGCAGCAGGAGAAGTAGCGGAAGAGCTCGTATGCCATGAGAGATAGCCAGTAGTGCATACAGCACTATTGGCATCGCGAAGTCCGTCCGCTTACAGGCGACTCCCAACATCTCCCACTAGAGCGTCTCACCTCTGGAACGATTGGAGTCATGTACCTCGTCAGGCTCGAAAGCGCAGGGCCATGTTACGTGCGTTATACAGACGTGTGGTCTCCAACGCCTTGTTCGAACCAAATCTCAGTCGTGCTGGAACACGTCATTCAGCCCTCGTGTGTCCCTTTCTGTGGCGGTCGCCAATGTCACAAGACACGTCGACTCGTGAGCACAAGAAGGGAGCCCGTATAAGTATTTAAAGCGGGTGTTTGTGCTCTAGCTTTCGATAGGTCTGTCTAGTAGAGGGGAACTTAAGCGTCTATAGACGGAGGCTCTTATCTAGCTTCTAGTAGGTAAGCCTAGGGGAGAGGAGACCGAGTGTTTAGTAGCGGAGGCTCTTATCTAATTAGCTATCCACCTACATAGGTAATAGCGCCTATTAAGAGTAGATGTTTTACGATTACCTAACTTTAGAACGCTTAGTAGCCGCGGCTAGGTTCCTGCATTTACGCTACGCAATTAAGTTGTTAATCTACTCCTTTACCACGTCGAATACTCTACGTTTGTTCTTATAGTAGGCGTCGATGTAAATCTTCTATGCTAAATGTACGGGGTTAAGGTTAGATACCTACGAAGGCTTAACGGTAGTTGCTCTAGGTGCGGTAGATGCTAGAGGGTGTGTAGGAAGACGTGCTATCGCTATATCTAACGTTTTGGCTGTAGACACATGAGCTTGCTACTAGGAAAGTTTAAAGGTAGTTGCTTAAGGCGCGGTAGGTGCTAGAGGGCGTGTAGAAAGGCGTGCTATCTTTAAGTAGCCCCTTACCTGCTTTGCAAAGCTGTTACTATTTCTTAGCCTCCTCTACAACTATAAGCTTAAACGTGCGCATGCCTCTTGTCCGGCTGTCATTATTTCCATTGTCACAAACCTCCTAAGAGGCACTAATATGCCGCTGTTTCTGACGGGATTAACGAGGAGATTGCAAGCCTTATTCTTCTTACTAACAATGTTCAAAGATAGGGTTGCAGACAAACACAGCGACGCGAAACACAGTTGAAAAGACAAAATCGTGTCAAAGCGTTTGTGACTTGCAGAGTCGTCCCCAAACATGCTCTAATGAAGCATGATAATAGAAGCGGTTCTGGGAGAGCAAGCTCCTGGTCACGCCATCCATGGCGTGACTGACAACACTTCCAGTACAAGAGGCCGGTTATCATGGATGACACCTCCCTTTGTCAGTCTTCAGTACCCTCCAGTATCCTCCGGAGGTGGAAGGCCACCGATTCGCTCAATGATGACTTTGCGATACACCAGACATCTCCCTGCCACTCAAGGTGCCATCCACATCTTTCCTCAGGCTATTGCGGACGCGTCAGGTACAGAACATAGTCGCTTTGTGTACGGGCTTCACCTTGCCCGCGCTCAAGCAACGACGGAGAATGCTGGCACGGATCGCGGCTGTGCTGCAGCGATACCGTACACAAGCAGACACCGAAGGTAGAGCCCTTGAGATACTGTCGTAGTGACAGCTCAACATACATTCGCTGCTTCGGAGAACTGTTCCATTTGCGACCACGCCGACTTCCTGCACCTACTGTGGGTGCGTTTGTCACAAAGACTCGGTCATCCTTCGTAGACAGTAATTAAGAAAAGGCCATAGATTTGAGTAAACGAAGAAGTCGAGATTGAGAACCAGCATACCGTCCACTATGCCCTCCTATAAGTCCAGCGTCGCAGACCGCGCCCTGGCTTACCACAACGACGTCCACTTCCCATGAGGACATTCCAACAGTATCCGTGAACCCTGTATCTCTGCCACAGAGTACTACGGTGCCAACGGTGCCAACTACGTCCTCTACTACGCCAACCACAGCAATTACGGTTCCCCCGACGAGTTTGCCTTCCACAACGGTATCAACTATAGCGACCGTAACTTCAAAACGCATCCCAGCGAGTCCTCTCCGTCCCACGAAACCTAGCGTGACAAGTGTAACTCAGGCAACCCCTTCGTCAACAACCGAAGTTGTGACACACCCGGTGACTCTAACTTCTCCCTTTACCGCACTCTCGAGCATTGCAGCTTCTCCCACAGTCAGTGTTGAACCACCAACATCACGACCGGAAACTCCAACAGCTTCTCCGTCTAGCACACCATCAAGTGCAACGGAGCCTTCCACAGTCAGAGTTCCATCGACGGCAACGGATCCACAAACCCATTCTGTTTCGCCAACTCAACTGCTTCCTTCACGAAATACCATTCCCTCTACGACGACTGTCTCTACTGGTGTTTCTACTGCAACGTCTGTTACTCCAATTACAACTTCGTCTAAATCAATGAGCTCTTATACCTCATCGACTATTTCGACCGCATCGACCGTAAGCGCCACTCCTCTAAACCCCGTGCCCAGCGTTACCAGCACCGAGAATCTCCCCAAGTCACAGCCGCCTTCGGCAACACAGAATCCCCTGCCAGTTTCTGGAAGCCAAATCACGTTGTCAACAACAGCTGGCAGCTCAACCTTGTCATCCGTGAGCACCGTCACGGCGCCCACAAGCACTTCTGGAGTTTCCACTTCTTTCTCCACGGTCATCATGAGCACCCTTCCCGTATCAGTTGCGCAGACAACTACTGTTAGCAGTACATCTCGTGTGAGCGTCTATTCTAGTGCCTCAACCTACGTCGCTGTGGGAAATTTCACCTACCCACTCGAAACAGAAACGACATTTGCAACGGCCAACGCCGTAACGCCTGTCACAACAAATGAGCAAACCGTTACTGCGGCTTCACAGAGTCAGTATATCGCTGCTAACCAAACCTTGACGCTCGGATCGACGATCACACTCAGGTATGAGACTTCCACAACCCCCACTGCACTCCAGAACGTGAGCAGCCACACGCCGGGAAGTCTCACGTCCAGTGTGAGTGCATTCGTTTCCGGTTCAAGCAGGGTCCCTACAAGTGCTGCGAGTGCAACTACGCAGAGTCTCGAGAGCTCCATTGCCAGTAGACTGGGTGGAGGAAGTGCAGTCGCGAGTGCGACAGGCTCTGGAGCGGCACAGTACACCGGTGGCACCAACGAGGTCTTCGGACATAGGGCTCGGAGATTGCGTATCACAGGATCGTCGATGGTGTTAATCATAGGAGCTCTGGGATGGTTGTGTTTGGGACAACGATTGTCAGGTCTGACCAACGTCAAGTAGTAAACGAGCGATATGTGTGATACGATAGCAAGAAAATATATCGGAGTACAGAGGCTAGCTCTGACGCCATAATACTAATACATCTTCTCCCCTCCCGATTATCATGCTCTATTGATGTAAGGAGATGTCCTAGCTCGAGAAGTGATAGCGTAAATGAGAGCTCCATCAGACTGCGCAGAGGACTGTTGATAGCACGACTAGGGGATGAACTTGAAGGTTGGCAAACAAGGGTTTTTTATGTCGATGAGCTGGACGGCAGAAGTGATCGGTGTCGTTTAGTTAATGTACTTCTGCGATGAGCCCTTACTGACATCACAACAGCAGCAGCGTGAGTCTACGTTCCCATCACTGCTGCTGCTACTGCTCGCCATCGCTCGAGACATACGAGCAGAACTGCTGCATCAGATAGGTCATGAATCGTGGGCGATGGCGCGTAGCAAATGCAGCTCTGGAGTCTCTCGAATGCCATGATCAGTACATGCCTTCCAGGGTACCTCAATGTACCTTGAAGTGTAGTCGACGGATCGTTATTCTTGGGATAAGCTTATTTGCGGATCGACGGGGTCCTGGGCTTGTGCGTGCCTGGGCGATAGCACTAACCATTAGCGGAAGACATGATCGTGCGACAGTTCGGACCAGGAAATGCTTAGAAGAGAAGAGCACCTCCAACCACCTCGAGCAGCATCCCCGCCCTGCTCACCAGTGCTTATGCAAACCTGTGTATTGCTGGCTAGATGCCCACAGTAAAGACATGTCTTGGATGCTTCAGCTTCCGGCATGCTCCCGAGTGTTCTACTGGACGCGACGGTGCGCAGTCAATACGAACACGCAGGGGTTAGGGGAGTATCTCGACGGTTGGACTTGGCGGAGGTGCAGATGCATAGGCAGAAGAGCCTGGAGACAGAGCACTGAGGCAGAGCCATGTTGAAGAGTCCAGAATCTCACACGCTGGTGTCAGAGCCGACCAAGCCGCGATCTTCTCAGCGCACATTCTCACCTTCCAACGTTTAGCCACCGCGCGACCTCGCCCTTCACGGTGCTCTCAGCTCCAGACACGGCGACGAAAATCACCGGTCGGCTCCCCCACCGCCATAAGCTGCGAAACCTGCGCAAGCGCGTTGTGCACTGACACCGGTCCCGTCGACTGCACCCCTGTCCCGGAGCGTTAGGGCAGCTGCAAGTATAATCTTACGCTCTACAAGTCCAACCTCCTCCCCTTGTCCTCCTTGTTGCCTTGTTAATCTCGACTCTCGCATCTCACCGTCGCAGCTTTCTTCTCGTCACTCGCTTTTTCATCGTTTCTTCAGTCTTTACAACAGTCTCCATCTGTGTCAGCAATACCCAACCCATCATGCGTTCCACGTCCATCTTCTTCAGCGCCCTCGCGGCCGTGGCAGCCGTGTCCGCGCAGTCTCCCGCCTCGTTCGCTGCTCAGATCCCTGCCTGTGTCGTGCGTCTCCCTCTGTCCAATCCTCCACTGTGGGTCCTGCGCTAACACAGTCCTGCGAACAGGAGTCGTGTGACCACGCCGCTATCGCCTCTGTTGGATGCGGCTTGACCGACTACCCCTGCCACTGCTCCCACGGCGCACAGCTCAAGGCCCTGATCCTGCCCTGCCTGCAGAACTCGTCCAACTGCACGACCGCCGAGCTCACGAGTACGCGCCTCCGAACAATCCCCAACAACTCTCCGAAACGAAGCAAAAGCTGACCCCAATCGTCTCGTCTCCAGAATTCGGAACCCTCGTCGGCCAACTCTGCGTCGCCGTCAACGCCACAGCCGCGAACGCCACCGCCGCCGCGAACACCACTGCCTCGGCGACTGGAACCGGTGCCCTGTTCGTCCCGTCGGCGACGAGTTCTGTTGTCCCATACACCGGTGCCGCCACGTACGCTGGCGTTCAGGTAGGACTCGTGGCGGCCATTGGTGCTGCTGTTTCCGCGTTTGCTCTGTAGAGGGCTCAGCCGAGGGGAATAATACCCAATGGGCACGGAGTCTGTGTTGTGCATGTAGGAATCGTATCACGTGTATGAAGCTTGTTGGAGTAGGCAGTGTTCGCGCCCCCAGAAGTCATACAATCTGCCAGAGGGAAGTTCAAGTATACCAGATCGTTCCACTCTTCGAGCCACCGCTCTACCCTCTGCCACGTGTGTGTGTGTGTGTCGTGAAAACTACACCACACTGGGCTCCACAATCGCCCACCGATCCGTCGCACTGTCCATCTCACACAGCGCGCCCAACGGCACCGTCACCATCGGATCCGTGTGCCCGACATCCACGTCCGCCAGGATCGGAAAGGTCCTCCCCTCGCCCTCGCAGAGCTCCAGCACGCACCGCTTCCACTCGCCGCCCATCTCGTCCGTGTACATGAACGGCCGGCCCAGCACCAGCCCGGCGATGCGGTCGAACACGCCGCGGTTCGCCAGATCCGCCAGGCCGCTGCGCGCAGACTCCACCGGCGTCGCCTGGTCGGGCTCCTGGCCCTCGGGCAGCTCGAGCAGCAGCACCACGCCGCCGTACGACGGCAGGTCCCACGGCGTCGCGCCCAGCTGCAGCACGCTGGGCAGGCAGCCGCCGAAGACGACGCCGCGCGGCCGCGGCCCACGTGGTCCAGTCGACGAAGTCGTCGGTCCACTGCTCGCTCCGCGGCAGCTGGCCCACCTCGTTGGAGGTCGTCTTGGCGACGTGCAGGAAGTGCTCGCTGGACAGCGCGAGCGGCTCGGGATACTCGCCCCACTGCGGCAGGGCGGCGGGGCCGTAGAAGGTGCGCAGGCCCGCGGCGACGTACAGGGCGTAGTGCAGCAGCGTGACGTCGCTGTAGCCGCAGAAGATCTTGGCGTGGGCGCGGATCAGCGCGTAGTCGAGGTGGGGCAGCAGCTCGTTGGCCGAGAGGCCGCCGATGGTGCAGACGATGGCGCTGATGCCGGGCGAGAGGAAGGCGCGGTGGATCTCGGCGGCGCGGTGGAGGGCCGAGTCGCGGATGGAGGTGTTGGGGGGCAGGGGCGTGTAGATGACTTCGACGGTGTAGCCGAGCTGCGAGAGGTGCGCGACGGCGCGGTGGAGGCGCGTGGAGAGGACGTCGTTGAGGCGCGCGGAGGGCGAGATCAGCGCGATTGTCGCGCCGGGGCGGAGAGCTGGGGGGAGGAGCTTGGGCGACGAGGAGAGGGTGGGAGGGGGAGAGGGAGAGAGAGTCGCAGGAGTGTCAATGGCGGAGCCTGGATTACCGGCCTCTGGATCTGGCATGGCTGGTGTCTCCATGCCTTAGTTGATCGCAGTACCAGTGCCTGTGCGGTCGAGGAACGTGGGACGAGACACGTTGAGTGTTATCTTCGAGCCGCATGTGCTTCCCGTGCGGAGAGCGGGACTTGAATCGAACACCAATCAGACTGTGAGGGAGCTCGGAATCGTCTCTCGTCGAGTACAGTGACAAAAGGTCGGAGCATCTCCTGCGTGACTGAAAGTGCTCCCAAACATAATCTGATCCATAGCAAATGCGACGTGCTCCAGATGCAACGGATCCCACAATGTCCCCCTTACACTCGCCCACACGAACTGCGGCCGCTAGCCTCCGCTCCAGCGTCTCCCTCCGCGAGTCATGGAGCACGGAGTAGTAAGGCGCGAAGCACGATCGAGTGGCTACAGCACGCTTGTAGCCAACTACATTGCTCCATCCGTGCTGGGTGTGTGCAAGCTGGATCCTCATGGCGGACATACCTGTAGCGGAGCGGGTAGTGCTCGGCCGTAAGCGGACAACTCAGCGCTCTAATCCGCGCGGAGAAGTGTACGCTCCGACTACTCGGTGACAATCGAGTGAGCATTTAAACAGGCTGAGTGCTCCCCCGACGGACAGAGCAACCTCGAACGCACTGCGGATGACCATCGGCTCTTGTCGAACTTTACCAAGAATCCGCAGGCTCAGCAGCCAGCTCTCCTTCACCGCGAGAATGACCGGCAAGTATGCAGAAGCACACAGGCCCGCCAACCTTCGCGGCCCTGGCGATGCACGCCCAACCGCACTGCAGATCATCAGAGACGAGGGACTCGAAGGCAAGATGACAGACAAAGTCTTCGTTGTCACTGGAGCGTCTGCAGGCATTGGTGTTGAGACGGGTCGTGCACTAGCCGCTACAGGTAATGCAGCTCTCACCAGCGTGCTTGGCTGTAAGCTCGTCTAAATCGAGACTTTCAGGTGGCCGCGTCTTCTTGACAGTGCGCGATGTAAGAAAGGCGAGACGGCCTGCAAGGCTTTTCTCGAACCCGGCCGCGTCGAGCTCCTGCAGATGGACAACAACTCGCTGGACAGTGTGCGTGCTGCGGCCAAGACCTTTCTGGGACAGAGCGACAAGCTCAATGTCCTGGTCAACAACGCCGGTATCATGGCATCTCCTGAAGGCAAGACCGCAGACGGCTTCGAGTCACAGTTCGGCACGAACCATCTAGCGCACTTCCTGTTCTTCTGCTTGGTGAAGGACACCATGCTTGCATCATCCACTCCGCAGTTCCAATCTCGCGTCGTGAACGTCTCGTCTTCGGGCCACATGGCTGGCGAAGTGCAGTTCGAAAACTACGGCTTCGAGAGCGGCAACTACAGCCCATGGGCGGGCTACGGACAGTCAAAGACCGCGAACATCTACATGGCCAACGAGATCGAGAACCGCTACGGAGTGAAGGGCCTCCACGGACTCTCGCTGAACCCAGGCGGCATCTGGACTGGACTGCAGAAGTACATCCCGGAAGAGACGATGGAGCAGTGGAAGTCCCGCCCAGGAGTCGACAATTTCATGAAAAGCACCGCGCAGGGCGCTGCGACGACGGTGTTGGCGGCTGTGGGTAGAGTGTACGAGGGCAGGGGAGGACTCTACTTGGAAGACTGTGACGTGGCAGCTCCAGCGAAGGAGGCCGACTTGGGAGCTCAAGGACACGCCGCGCATGCTTTCGACAAGGAGAAAGAAGCGAGGCTGTGGGGGGACTCGTTGAAGATGGTCGGCGTGACAGGGGAGTAGCACGAGGACCAACCAGTCGGTACCGAGCGTTGCCAGAATTGCGGAAATGCACGACTTTGACGATGGACTTTGCCCCGGTTCTCACAGCCATGAACACGGAGGGTCTGCAGGGTTCGACGCGCGGAGTGGCCTTTGGCGGCTCTTTCGGAGGACTTGGGCGAGGGAAACGGAATATGCCTGTAACAACACCCCTTACCCTCTGCTGTACCTTACCTCCCCTCACGTAAGAACCAGATACCTCCTGTGCAGCTCCAAATGCCACATGAGTTGTCGGTGTAGCGTAAGGGCATCTCATGGCTTCCGTGGTCTGCCCTCCACCACTGCAATATTGATGGAGAGCAACGTAAATGGCTGCTACTGCTCCGCCACATGCTGATCCTTCCGTACCACGAACCGACGTCCAAGTTGCGCCGCATCGTGTGATACGCAACAGGAGTACGAGAGCGAGTGTTTGACTGGCATAGGCTGACCATCACGCGAGTCCGCGCGAAGCGCGTAACAAGGGTATCACAGTCGAAGCGACAACGACTGGAGAAGGCCAAAGTGACGCGAGGGCGGCCTCATCCGTAATCCAGACCTGCTCTTGACCGCCTCCTCCTCGTGCTCCGATGCCTTCGTCGTCCTCCTTCCTTTCCACTTCCTCGCGTTCCCCTCGTGCATCCCGAACTCTCCTTCGCGGCGTTCCAATCCCATCCAGTCCAACCCAACCGCCGTCACCGTCCAGCAACACGCGTCCTCCGTCCCCGGCCGCACCGCCTTCCGCGCAACCACCGCGCTGCGCCACCCACTCGGGCGTCAATGCCGGCGAGCCCGCCGCGCCGGAAGCGAAGCTCAAGCACAAGGACAGGACGCCGCGGGACAGGGCGAGGGAAGATCCGGAGCTCCGTGTTCTACATCCCCTTCCATCACGGCCGAAGAGAGGAGAGAGAGAGAGAGAGAGAGAGGAGTGCTGAGGAGTGGTTGTGCTGACGGGTGGGTGGCTTTATGCGGTTACGGCTGCTGCGCTGGCGGGCATGGGATCACTGCTCTCGTATGTTTTGTCTCCGCCCGTTGTCGCTCGAGACCGTCGACGTCGTGACTCCTTTGCCGTGCTCGAGCTCTTCGGCTCCTCTTTCCTCCTCCTCCTCCTCCTCCTCCTCCTCCTCCTCTCACCACCTGACCTCTCCATCACCACTTTGATCCCTAGCTCCCCCTTCTCTTCTCTCTCGAGGGGCTGTAGCTCCGGCGAGCAGGCGGGTGGATAGGGACGTAGTGCGACACGACACGTATGGCAGATAAGCCGTCGTAGTCTCGGCTCCATCAACTACAGCAGCGCGCTCACAAAGCTGAATGCGCAAGATTGACACGGCACACACGACGCTGGCAGTGCAAATGACAGGATGACTCCCTATGGCTCATTGCCAGCCACAAGCGAGTGAGGAAGAACGAAAGCTCGAAGCTGCGCGGAGGCAGAAACGGAGTCTTCCCATTCCAGCTATACCTTGCCGTATATACACTCCCTTTCTCCCTGCCCTCCGTATAACAAAAACGGCCGTGAAAAAAAAAACACAAAGACCCAGCGCACGAGGAACGTCTAATTTTTCCCGTCGTTTAGCGAGCAGGCCAGCTGCCCACGGCATCACGTCGTAGTCCGGCGAGCAAGCGACGGTTAGGCACCGCGTCACCTTTGACTCACACCCTCAAACTATGTCTAAGATCAGAGAATACCCATGGTTACCTAACCCTCTTACGTCCGTTTCGGTCGGTACAGTCCAGTCGCGAGCAGGCAGCCATTCCGACACGTTGTGGGGGCCATCGCTGTTGCCCCTCCTAGCCCGTCGACCGGTCGGGTTCGGCTTCAGGTCCGTGTTCTATCTGCCGTTATCGCTGAAGCCCGACCGGTCGATGACGCTGCCGCCCGCGTCGCCCAGGCCCTCGACGGGCCGGTTGTAGGACCAGCCGGCGAATTGCTGCTGCATAGTCTGCGACAGCATCGGCCCGTCGACGTACGAGTCTGTGGGCGCTTCCGAGGTGAATTCGCGGTCGAAATTGGCCGTGTCGCGCTCGTCGACCTTTGTAGTCACCGTGTTAGTTCACGACCACGTGCGTCTCGGGAATTTATGGCAGTGGCTGGGATTGGAAGGAGACTGTTACACACCACGTTCGGCTTGAAGCTAGGCTCGTATTTCCGATCCAGCAGCTTCCGCCAGTCGATGCTGTGGAAGAAGTGGTGGGCCTTGATCTCCGCCGCGCCGTTGACACCGAGACGCCTGTTTGCGTCACGGTCCAGCAGCTTGCTCAGCAGATCGCGCGCGGCGGGCGGCACAATCTCCGGGCCAGGGAAGTGCAGCGGCTCGGTAAGGATCTTGCGGTACATGTCGTTGGTGTTCTCATCGTAGAAGGGCGGGAGACCTGTCAGCATCTCGTAAAGGAGCACGCCTAGGGTCCACCAATCGACCGTCTTGGTGTAGCCGCTGCCATGGAGGAGCTCGGGAGCGAGATATTCGGGCGTGCCGCAGAAGGCTGAGACATTAGCTTGGGAAGAGTGCGATCTGAGGGGACTTCTCACTGTTGGTCTTGTCTTCGTCCTTCATGTCCAATTTGCAGAGACCAAAATCGCAGAGTGCAATGTGGCCTGTGTAGTCCAGCAGAATATTTTCCGGCTTCAGATCACGGTAGATGACGTTGAATCCATGCAGACACTCCAACGCGCACAACAGCTCCGCGGCGTAGAAGCGTGATCGGTTGATGTCGAATCGCTGTTCTTTCTGGAGGTGGTGGAACAGCTCGCCGCCGTTGACGAATGCTAGGACAAAGTAGAGCTTCTCGGGTGACTGGAAGGTGAACTTTAGGGGTACGATGAAGGGGTTGTTGATTTGGGAGAGGACAGAGCGCTCCGCGAGTGTATGTGCGACTTCGGATCTCGAGATGATGTGGGCCTTCCTGATAGTCTTGAGGGCGTATATTCGGCGTGTGTCACGTTTCCTGACGAGCCGAAGATCAGCGTTCATCCAACCACCGGCGGCGTTCTCCACTGTGACTTACATCACCTGCATCACCTTGCCGAAGCTTCCCTTTCCAACAACCTTTAAAAGTTCGAAGTCTTCAATGCTGAGTGACTTCTGTCTGTTCTCCACGAACTTGACTCCGATCTTGAGAGCACCGGTGCCATATTCGATCTCGTTCCACTCGGCACCTGCCTGTCCCAAAGTCTTCTGACGTTCGGCATAAGCAGCGGCGGCCTTCTCGCGGTCTTTCTTGCTCAACTTTGGATCTTCCTCATACGGATGCACCTCTTCAAATCTCGGGTTGACCTTGCACGTGCCGATGAAGATGTCCTGACTTCTGCCTGCGTTTGGTGGCGCTTGAGGGTTTCGGATGTAGAGAGAGAGGGTCAAGCTCGTCGTGCGCGACACATCGAATTTGTACTGTGTCGTTTCCCCTGCCCAGAGAGGGTTTTCCGGGCTTCCCGAGACGGAGTTTATGAAGACTTGCTGCTTATCGAAATCGACCAGTGCGTATGGGAGGTATCTAGATGAGTAGCGACCATGACTCGATGGTACGGCGTTGATGCCTCCTGTAGCTGACTGCGGACGTGCAGATACGTAAGACCCAGCCAAGCTCCCTTGGTTTGTGGAAGATGAGCCAGGTCGCATGGACCCTGCGACAGAAAAGCCACCGCTGCCAATTGATGAGGTGCTGCCATGACGGCCACCGAAAGCCTGCTCCGCTCCGGCGGGTAGTGAGAAGCCTCTACCTTCGTGGAGTGTGACGATGAGAATACCCGGCTTCAAGGGTGGCGGAGGTGGGTTAGCATTCGCTTCAGAGGCAGCTGCTGAGCGTGAGCGTGTGGACTTGAATAACGGAAGCATAGTGCCATACCGATGCCGTTCGTATCCGTGGATGTCGTGCTTGCTGCGGTGGAGGCAGGCTGCGTCTTCTCGTTCACTATCGTCGAGGTGGAGGAGGTTCGGCTGAAGGTGTTGGCCAAGGGAGCCAAATGAGTGTCCTTGAGTTCTGTACTGTGATCAGCGACAGGTGTCTCGCAGACAGCGTGACTGCCTACTCTTGGTGAGCTTCCAAGACATGCTTGCGATGTGGTCGAGTGGGGGAGGGTGTAGCGGCAAGATTCGCTGCCGATGGAGCCCGTCCTCGGCTTGCTCTGGTTGGATTGGTGGCAGACGCAGGAAGCGTGCGAGTGGCAGAAGGTGCGAGGTCGAGGGTGAGAGTGAAAGAGAGAGCGTGGTTGTGTTTGTTTGTGAGTGCAATGGATGTGCAACGTTCAGGCAGATTGGAGGTTCATGTGTGGTGTGTGGTGTGTGGAGTGTGAGGTCGCATCGGCGGGCGTCAGGGTTCTGTTCTGGCTCAGGTTGCCTCTTTGCTCCGCCTCTCCACTGCAGCTGATCGGCACAGCAACTGAGAGACAACGACGCCGCCGCCCGCCAGGAACGAGGGGAGGATGCCAAGCAGAGTGGCAGCCGTCAGCCGTCCAGGTCGCAAGCTCACCCCCTAACACGCTCACTTGTATCGCTTCGGCGCCCTGAACGTCTCCTCGCAATCCGTCTGCAACTTCAACTGCTCTCTATATATCGAAGGAACGCGCCCAAAGCCCAGGTCGGCGAGCGGTGCCACGACCCAACCGCGCTCCATCCAGCGGCCAAGCGCGCGGGTGGCACGGACCACATCATCAAGCAGCCACAGGACGAGTTCATATATACCATGGGCATGATCAAGAAGAAGACGGCGGTGCGCGGCACTGAGGGAGGAGTGAAGTACGTTTGCGACGTGTGTTCCGCCGACACCACCTCCACCGTAAGTCCCCAGCTTCCCAAGCCCGTGTCCAGCTCGATGCGCAATGCGAAGAACACGTTGCCCTCTCACACGCCTGTCGTCCTTGCCACCGACCGGAGCTCATCTGTTGGTAGGTACGGATACGGTGTGCGAACCCTGCCTGCACCGACTACGACCTCTGCGTAACCTGCTTCGCCGACGGCAAATCATCGCGCGACCATGACCCGAGAACCCACTCGTTCCAAGTCATCGAACAGCACTCCATCCCCATATTTACCGAAGACTGGGGCGCGGACGAGGAGCTGCTGTTGTTGGAAGGTGCCGAGACCTACGGCTTGGGCTCATGGGCGGATATTGCGGACCACATCGGCGGATACAGGACCAAAGGGGAGGTCGAGGAGCATTACATCAACACGTACATCAACAGCTCCAAGTTCCCACTTCCCGAACGAGCCAGCCCGGATGATCGAACGTTGGTGGACAGTGTACCTCGGGAAGAGTTTCAAGCGCGTAAGAAGCGTAGGATAGAAGAGAGGAAGGAGGCAGCCAAGAATGCCTCGCCAGCAGCGCCAAAACAGAAGCCGGTTGCCAGCGTACCGTCGTGCCATGAAGTACAAGGCTACATGCCGGGCCGTCTAGAGTTCGAGACGGAGTACTTCAACGAGGCAGAAGAAGCCGTGCAGCACATGCAGTTCGACCCCGGTGACGGCAGGAATCCACGCACAGGCGAACTCGAGCCGGAGACGGAGCTCAAGATGACGGTCATGGACATCTACAACAACCGCCTCACAGCCAGAGTGGAGCGCAAGAAGGTCATCTTCGAACACCAGCTACTGGAGTACCGGAAGAACATGGCCAACGACAAGAAGCGCACAAAAGAAGAACGTGAGCTCTTCAACAAAGCCAAGCCCTTCGCCAGAATGATGCAACACGACGACTTCGAAGTCCTCTCCTCGGACCTCGAGTACGAGCATGCCCTGCGTCACGCCATCTCGCAGCTGCAAGACTGGCGGCAAGTCAAAGTCGGCGACCTCAAGGCCGGCGAGAAGTACGAGACAGAGAAGGCGCTGCGAGCCGCAAGACCCACCCCGGTCGGTTCCTTCGACCGCTTCGCCGCTACAAACCGCATCGCCAAGCCGCTTGCGCCCGTCGAGACCTCGACTGCCACGTCCGCGCTGACCTCCACCGAGCTGCCCGTCCGCCTGCAGCACGGCTCCCACACACCCCCTGAGTCCGTCTCGCCTGCCGCCGGTAAACCTGCTGACCGTGTGCTCACTGTTGGCACGGGCAACGGCACGCTGACGCCCCAATCGCACCGAGCGAAGTTCACCATCCAGCCCCTGCCCAACAACGCCCAGCCGCTCAAGCTGACCACCGACAATGCGCCTGATCTGCACCTGCTTACCTCCAACGAGCGCGACGTCTGCGCTGTGCTGCGCTTACAGCCCAAGCCGTACACAGCGATCAAAGAGGCCGTGCTCAAGGAGGCGATGCGCCAGGGCGGGAGTCTGAAGAAGAAGGCCGTCAGGGAGATTTGCAGAATCGATGCGAACAAGGGCGCGCGCTTGTTTGACTTTTTCGTCTGGAGTGGCTGGATTGCCAAGGCGTGATTGGATGTGGGGTGTGGGCGCGAGGACTTGCGAACGGATACCCTGTGTTATTTTGAGGTGTGCTTTTGAAGACAAGGGCTGGGGAGTCAGGGCAGCGGAAGCGGAGGTGTCTCACGCGTTCGCTGCTTCCTCCAGCTCTGGCGAACCGGGACTTGTGTTAGAACTAGAAGCGGCATAAGACGCTCCATCTCTCATCCTTTCTCTTAATCCGCCTGCGTAGCCCCTTCTCAAATCCCTACACGAAGCCGCGAGATGTCCTACAGCATACAACCTCTGCATCCTTCCGGTTACCGCCTATTGCGACTACTTCACCAGGACGTCAGATGCTCCACATTTGCACAAGCACGGCTGTGAGGAACGGCAACGTACGAAGGGTAGCCAACATGGTAGACTACTGCAGGGGTCTTTCACCCTGTGATTACCCTCCTTGACGGTCCGTTGTGGTAGCTCGAGGACATGAAGGAAGCACACAGGCAGATCAGCAACGCCTCCACGATCCCCTTTCCCACGTCTAGCGGAGTGTTCTGAATGAAGACTCGGCGCTGGCAATGCGTCAATTCGCTCGTCCTGGTGTAAGGTATTGGGTGGTTGCCTGAGCGACAACGCAAACGGGGTGTGGGCCCAAGCTCGAGCTCTCCACTTCCACTCAGCGAGCGACGTCGAAGACAGCTGCTTGAATGACCGTTTCAACTATCCGTGTTGCAGGTTTACCATGGCTTGACCCTCCCATTCCTTCCCACAGGGCCGAGTACCTTGTAGTCCACAAGCAAACGCGACTGGAGCGTCTTTGTTCCATACTAGATCCAACCCACCTCCATCTCCACCTTCCACATCCTCTTCAGGTCAAGACCGCATTCTTTCCATCGCGGTCTATTCCAGCTATGGCCTTCGGGTCTCCCTACCGTTGTCAAGCATCAGGCGACTACTACTCTCCCCCCTCTCCACTCTGTCCAAAGCTCGACACCGTCTCTAGGCCAAGGCCGTCCATCTTCCAGCCGCCCCGCAGTCCTGTTTCGCCAGCCACGCCGAGTTGTGCTTCCAGCTCCGCACTTACACCCTCTTTCAACGAATGCCGACTCGCCGGGCTGGACGATGGACACTTCGAAGGAAGCAGAAAGCGGGCAAGGCCTGATGAAGCCACGCCGTCCTACTACTCTCACTCCGCCACCACCCCACACTCCGCCGCCGCGAACGGCTGGTCCTGCGTGTCAGCAGAACAGAGTAAGATGCTGGAGTCGAGAGATGGACTGATTAGCCCTGCGCCTTTCGTCAACGCTAGGTACCTCCTCGCTGGCGGCCTCGATACCCCTGGACTTGTACAGGCGGCGCAGTACGAAGACGGTCCGGCTTACGCGGATCAGAGCTTCCGCACGAAGTGGAACACCGCGAGCGATTATTCAGACAGCTTCAACTTTGACGTTATGCAAGGACCGTTGGCAAGGGAGAGGAACGGGAGGAGGAAATTACCATCATCGCCAAACGGCGCAGGCAACGAAACGAGCTGGGGCAAACTGGTCCTGGCGACCACGCTCACACTAGTAGGCGGCGTAGCTCACAGAGCTTGGAATTTCGTCTCCGCTACAGCGCCTTTCCTCGGGTTCCACGCTGGCGGCGGCCAGGGCTACTTTCTCCCACCAGCACAGGCAGCTCCAGAGGATCCTCCACTCTTCCAGCAACACCAGGAATTCGACAACATCTACCAGAACGCCACACCTACCCCAAGCTCCTACTTTCCCTTCTCTACCTCTACAGAGGACTTCCTAGGTGACTTCGAGCAAGACAACCCCGCCACACCGCCCTCGTCCCGCCCAGCCAAGCGCCAGCAAACCGACACTGGCTGGGTGATGGTCAGCGGTGAGTACGAGCGCGACAACAATCCCGCCCGCCTCTCCACTCGCAAATCCGCCATTCCACGTCCGGCGCCACCACAACAGCAGCGTCCGCAGCTGGCCTCGCGCGCCGGTTCGCGAAGGTCGCTCCTGCCAGTCTCACGCCGCGGTTCCTCCAACACCAGCATCGGCG
Organism: Cryomyces minteri; assembly: GCA_005059845.1. Lineage (NCBI taxonomy): Eukaryota > Fungi > Ascomycota > Dothideomycetes > Cryomyces > Cryomyces minteri. Next base: position 2,171 of record NAJN01000070.1, on the reverse strand, counting down.
CTGGCAGCCCCTACTCGTCCACCGCTCTCGCCCGACCGCACTCCTCCCACCTTCGCCACGCCGCCAGCTTCGCGCCCACGCGCTCCCCAGCCCGCCCTCCGACGACGACAACTCAGATACCGTCGCTCGCGTCGCCTGCGCTGACGCCGGAGCAGCGTCTGCTGCGGCAACAGCAGCGCGGCTAGAAGGAGGCAGACGCCAGTATGCGGAAGATGAACAAGCGGCTTATGGGCCTGATTAGGGAGGGCAAGGAGGCGCTGGGAGCGAGTATTGAGGTCGGCGGGAATGAGGGGGAAAAGACGAGAGCGAAGTTGAGGACGAGGGGTTCTTTGAGGGAGCGGGAGGCGGAGTGTGGAGGTGAGAGAAGAGCGATTGGTGATAGTGGATGAGGCTGTGGGGGTGCGGAAGATGTGGGAGGCGGTGTATGGTGCACGATCATGGAACAGGGAGGCGTTGGTCTGTTAATTCACCATTTGACCTGTTCGGGACGGCATGCGCGGCGCATGGGCGAGCGGGTTCCGAGGCGTGTTCTCTCAAGCGGCCGCATAGATACCAGTTTTTCGATCGTTCATTCTTTTGCAACAGCAGCAACGGTCACGTTATCTGTGAGCTCTGCTAGGGTTTGGTGGATCTCTTTAGCAGCATACCACGCTGTGATTATGCACTCAGCGTCGATCTTGTCAATAGTACTTGAATACCAAACTATACCTCAGTGAATTAGGCCGCACTACAGCTGCACAACATAGTAGGGTCGGTGGCGGTTGGAGTCCGGCATGGGCTCGCGACTTCGATAACCTCCTTGAACAAGATGAGACCTCACGTCATACGAGTACCTTAGCATTGCCTGAGCCATTTGTGTCCCGCATCTCGGCCGCATGATGGCATGGAAATCCATGCCATCGGCTCTCACTCTTGATCTGATCGCGAAATGCTCTGTATGATCAACTCCTCTTCCAGCACCTGCTGCTCCTGACCACTGTTGCAAGGTCACCAAAGCTCGCGCCGCTGTTCTACATCTGCCTCATGGCCCTGTAAATGTAGACGCAGCCTGTAGCCTTTCTGTGAAGGCCAAGACGGCTGAATGAGTTGTAGTTGCCCATCTTCATGCCTGTTGCAACTCAGGCTTCGTTGAAAGGCTTGACGCCTGAGCAATTGGAAGAGACCGGCTGTAGGCTGTGTCTTAACAATACATACCATCTGTGAGCACAGACAGTGCGGGCAACGGCAGCGTGTGATGACCAGCTCACGCTCTTTGAGGGGACTCAAGCCCGGTCAAGCAACGTTGGACGCCATAGGCGGAGCGCATAAGCTGCAATCATGGCCACATAACATCTTGACAGGCATGTTCGTCGGAAGGTCTTGAGATCAAGCAGCCATTGACTGTTCGCAGATAGTGGTGGGTGCGTTCTCCTTGTCAGACTCAACAGCGCTCGGCAGTCCTGAAGTAATACCAGCTTCCAAATGGTCTCGCTTCTCAAACTTGCCAAAGTCACAGAAGAAGGCGTGCGTTTCCTGAGTCCTCATGATGGAAGTCCAATGTACGTCTTGACCTACGCAAACAACTCGATCGCAGTTGACGTCCTTCAGGCTTCTGACTCCCGAACACTCCATGTCACTGCAAAACTCCATAGGCTCGGACATCGTTATGCAGCTGGACGACGTGATTGCGGTCACTTCACCGGACTTCGCTCGTATTGAAGAAGCCATGCACCGATCTGTACGCTGGCTCGACCGTTGCATCGCTGCACACCAGTATCCAGAGAGGCAAAATCTCTTCTGCATCGTTCAAGGCGGGCTGGATCTGGATCTGCGTAGGCAGTGTTGTGAGGCTATGGTGGAGCGAGGCACGCCAGGCATCGCAATTGGAGGGTTATCTGGTGGAGAAGCAAAAGACGAGTATTGCAGAGTGTGAGTTGAGCGCTTCTGTCACCCGCGCTTGATCCGGGAGTTGACATCTACATAGCGTAGATACTTGCACTAGTCTACTGCCAGAGAAGAAGCCTCGATATGTCATGGGTGTCGGCTATTCCGAAGACCTGGTTGTTTCCGTGGCACTTGGTGCGGACATGTTTGATTGCGTATGGCCCACACGCACAGCTGTGAGTTTCTTCCACGAACACAAACACGAATCGGGCCTGACTGAGACACAGCGATTTGGGAACGCAGTGACC
>NAJN01000007.1:0-75914 GCA_005059845.1 Cryomyces minteri | reverse complement strand
TGTGTCCCATCCATGACTCGAAACAATTAGCGCTTTCGTGTTTCCAAATGCGAGGGTTGCTCCTCTGCACACGATCACCTTCGCCGTCACCTCTCACTACGGACAACCCGCAGCACGTCGCACGATACCAGACTGCGTGTTCGAAGCACGGCTTCATCGATTACAGGTCACATATTCGCTTTCGGAATCGCGACTTCTCTACTCATACCGAACAGACGCCGTCGAATCAGTGCGACGAGCAATTAAATCTGATCTGGATTCCGTACTCGTCGCAACGCTCCCAGACACATAGGCCGTTCCGCTTGACAGAGACTGGCACCATGGGTGTCCCAGCTCTTTTCCGATGGCTTTCGCAAAAGTATCCTAAGATCATCTCGCCTGTAATCGAGGAGCAGCCGCGCGAGATCGAAGGCGAGGAGGTACCCATAGACTCGAGAGGACCCAACCCGAATGGCGAAGAGTTCGATAATCTATACCTTGACATGAACGGCATAGTCCATCCTTGTTCGCATCCAGAGGAGGGACCGCCACCCGCTACAGAGGAGGAGATGATGTTGGCCGTATTTGAGTACACAGAGAGAGTGGTAAAAATGGTTCGGCCGCGGAAGTTGATGATGATCGCCGTTGGTATGTGGAATGACTTGCGCCAAAGAGAAAACAGCATGTGGAAACGATGCTCCCCTGAGAGCGGCTGCAGTATCAACATAACGATCATTCGTCGCTGAGAAGGGTTATGGTTCTTCTCCCACACGATTTAGACGCCGCGCTCATTCACGATCAACGACTGACCCTCAAGCGTTTTAGACGGCGTTGCCCCACGCGCGAAGATGAACCAGCAACGATCTAGAAGATTTCGATCCGCGCAGGAAGCAAAACAGAAAGATGACGACAAGGAGGAGCATTTGAAGCTGTTGAAGGCGCAGGGCAAGCTGTCAGAGGAGATGGACAAATCTGGAGCCATAAAAAAGACATGGGACAGTAACGCAATCACTCCGGGAACTCCTTTCATGGAGATTCTTGCCATGAGCCTGAGATACTGGATCGCCTACAAGCTCAACACAGACCCCGCTTGGGAGAAGGTATATCTCCAGGGCATCTTGCAGCGACCTTTGTCAGTGCTGACACGATACAGCTGAAAGTCATCATCTCCGATGCGACTGTACCTGGAGAGGGAGAGCACAAGATCATGGAGTTTATCCGCTCGCAGCGAAACTCACCTGAACACAATCCAAACACACGACATGTTATCTATGGCTTGGACGCTGACCTAATAATGCTGGGTCTTGGCACTCATGAGCCGCACTTTCGTGTACTTAGAGAAGATGTCTTCTTCCAGGACAGCAAACCACGAACGTGCCATCTATGCGGTCAAGTTGGGCATATGGCCGCAGAGTGTCGTGGTGAAGCTAAAGTCAAACAAGGACAATTCGACGAAAAGCAAAATGCAGCCCCTCTGAAACCTTTCATTTGGCTTCATGTTTCGATTCTTCGAGAGTACCTTGCGATAGAGCTCGACGTACCAAGTCTTCCATTTCGTTTTGATCTAGAAAGAGCCTTGGACGACTGGGTGTTCATGTGTTTCTTCGTGGGGAACGACTTCTTGCCACATCTTCCAAGTCTTGACATCAGGGAGCAAGGTATCGATACACTGATCGCCATATGGCGAGATAACTTACCAGTAATGGGTGGCTATGTCACCAAAGACGGGCATGTCGACCTTGCAAGGGCTCAATTTATTCTTGAGGGATTGGCGAAACAAGAGGATGCCATTTTCAAACGACGCAAGCAGGTGGACGACAAAAGAGAGGCCGGCGCCAAGCGGAGGAAGTTAGAGACTGAGCGCAGGAACAATAGGAACTCTGGCGCAGGCAATGGCTACAATGATCCCAGCACGCCAGTATCGTATCCTGGTAGTAGGCGCAGAGGTGAACCAATTCCTGACATCAATGCGCTGCCGACATTCGCCCCTGGTCAAGCGCAGACCGCGGCAGATCCTCGTTACACCTCCATCACTCATGAATCGGTCGTCAATCGCGGCGCTGTCACCAATGCCAACGTGGCCAACAGGAGCGCTGCCGCCGTGTTGAAGGAGAAACTACTTGCTGGGAAGGCCGCAAAAGCAGCAGAAACACAGATCCACGAAGCTACCAACAACGGAGGTGTGGAAGCACTTCCAGCTAGCGGATCGTCTACGGCGGAGGCGGCTAAGACACCTCCGTCAGCACTTGGCAAAAGGAAGGCGGAGCTGATGGAGGAGGACAACAGTGGTACTCCAGGGCGTAACACACCGGACTCTGCAGCAAGTCCAGCAACACCCAAAACAGATCCTGACGAGCCTGCACCAGACAACATCCGTCTATGGGAGGACGGCTATGCGGATAGATATTACGAGCAGAAGTTCAAGGCTGATCCGAAGGACATTGGATTCCGTCACAAAGTCGCCCATGCCTATGTGGAAGGCCTTGCGTGGGTACTGCTATACTACTTCCAAGGCTGTCCCTCGTGGACATGGTACTATCCATACCACTACGCTCCTTTCGCAGCCGATTTCGTCGACCTAGATAAGATGGCCATTTCGTTCGATAAGGGCAAGCCTTTCAGACCCTACGAGCAGTTGATGGGTGTCATGCCAGCGGCATCAAGGCACACAATACCAGACGTCTTTCATCCCCTCATGACGGACGAGGACAGCGACATAATCGACTTCTATCCGGAAGATTTCCCCCTCGATCTCAACGGCAAGAAGTTCGCCTGGCAGGGTGTTGCCCTCCTGCCATTCATCGATGCGGAAAGGCTGCTCGCAGCAATGGACACTAAGTACCCGCTACTCACCCACGAGCAAGTCGCAAGGAACGAGCGTGGCAAAGACGTACTTCTCTTCTCCACGCGACACCCGCTTTACGAGGAGGTTGCGATGAACTTCTACTCCAAGAAGCAGGGTGCTCCGAAGTACAAGCTTAACGTAAGAGTCAGTGAAGGGCTTGCAGGGAAAGTTGAGAAGAACGACACCTACCTGCCGCAAAGCTCATTGTCATTTCCACTGTCGAAGGGTGTCATGCCGGACCTAGACGAAGACTACTCGATAAGGTAAGCCACCATTGCCTCCATCCATCCTCTATCACTGACTCCAACGCCAGCGTCCATTACGAGATGCCCAAGAGCACCCACGTCCACAAGTCTATGCTCCTCCGCGGCGTCAAGTTCGGCACCCTAGCACTCGACCACGCAGACATCGAAGCCACCCGCGGCCGCTCCCGACAGAGCGGTCGACATTTCGGAGGCGTGCCGCTCAACGACAACTACACCAATGGTGGTCGCGGCCGCGGTCGAGGCGGCCGCATCAACTACGGCGCCGACTCCCGCCAGAACTACAACGACTCGCGTAACGGCTACAGTGGTGATTCACGAAGCGGCCACGTGCAGCAGGATGGCCGACCCAATCCCTTTGCTGCACACCTGAACCCGCAGTTCGTGCCGCCTCCGCAGTTCGCGGTGCAGAACGGGTACGGTGCTCCTCCTCCGGGATGGGTTCCACCTCCACCGCATCTTGCAAGAGGACCGCCGCCACCGCCGCCGGGTCAGTATGGATACCCGCCGCAAGGATATGGTGGACAGTACCAGGGTAACGGGAACGGTGGTGGGTATGGTGGACAGCAGCATGGACAGAGCGGCGGGAGACGTGGGGGCGGGTACGATCGGTGCTGAAGAGCGCCTCGTCGGTATGTTTCTTAAGGTGGTGTAAGCGCTACAGCGGTTGGGAGCGGGGACGTGATCATGTGAACTTCTGGGCTCTTGGTGAGGCATCATACCAGATGGATTATAGCGAACCAGGACAAGGATTCGTGAAAATCTTTCTTTCTATTGCGAGAACACTACTTGCGTGATCCACTGCTCACCGTTACACCTACGCCTCCACAACGCTCACCCCTCCCCCCTTCCCCAAAGTCCCGCTACTCCCCCTTGACCAGCACCCCCAAAACATGCGGCAGCGCCGTCGCCCCATCCACAACATCCAACGTCACGCTCTCCCACCGACCCGCCTCCCTCAACACCCGCCCTGTATCGCGATCCAGATGACACCCGCCACAGAAGAAACTCCACCCCAAACTCATATAGAACGCCTGCAGCAGGCGGGCGAACGCGCTGCCGCCCGGGCGCTGCCACGCGTGGAAAGGGCGGTGCGGTCAGTCGGGATGTAGGAGCTTGAGAGGAGGTGGCTTGACCGTAGTAAGTATCGGGTAAGGGAGTGACTTGATCGACGATCCATGTACGGAAAGGACGGAGGTTAAGAGATACATTGAAGCACCAGCCACCTGACGCGTGGCTCTTGCATTAAAGGGGGGTGCGTTCGTAGAGGAAAGAACGGTAGAGTAGAGGACAGTGGATTAGGAGGAAGAAGCGGGATTCAAGCATGGGAAAGGAGAGGATTACCGACGGCCAGCCAGAGCCTGGCGAATGATTTCTTTTTCAAGACGGAAATGGAGAACAGAAGGGTTGGCGATGTAACGACTGTTACTGCGCAGTCTGCATACGTGCATCAGTCCCGCTTCCATGAGCCCTCTAACGTGTGAGAATGAACATAGGAAGCTCACGATAAACAGCAAGCATAAGCAGCATCGCGGGCAGGAAGTCCTGCTTGAGTCGGTGGGCGAGGGTTGAGGACGCCATGGTCGCTGCAGTGTCACAATCCGCTGCTTGTCTCGCAACGGACGTGCCATCCCATTTATACTGCAAGGCTTCTTGCTGCGTTCGACTTCAGCTGAAGCTTTGCGGGGTTTGCACTCGAAGGTTTGGGTGTGGGCTGAAGGTGGTGTGACCAGATGTGGGCGGACGTCGTTCACGATCACTCGTGAGGGCTGAACGAGGCGTAACGTTAATTGATTCACTGTGGTAGATCTGCGATCATGCTATAAACAACGCAGATTTCAAGTCTCAGATACGCTCCCTTGTGCATACCATGGAGCGTGCGCTTCCTAGCCAAGTCAGCATTTCTAGAAGTCCAATGTAGAAGACTTGCGCCATTCGCACCAACAGCACCGCCTTCGGTACAGCTCCAAAAAGCGACCACATCCCTGAGTTTCAGATGCTCGAGTATCTGCGCATCTTTTTGGGATGCTACGGCCAAACCCGTATTCTCAAGGGTTTCAAGACCTTAGAGGCCTTTGTTGGGTGTGTTCCAAGTTTTCTTCTTCATTTCGGTATGCGACATTCAATCATGTGTTCTTTATCTCTCAAAGTCTTTTGCTAGACACCTTTTGGATTCAAAAGTCCTTGGACATGTTTGTTTAATTGCCGCTTCTGGCCAACGACCTAGTGAACGTGATGAACGCTAAACAAAGAATAACGACCAACAGAGCATAACTCCTAAGATCGTCACGGCTATCCCTACCCTAAGCTCTATGCCAGAACCTGTAGGTATTAGGTTTGGAATGAAAGTTGTACTCGCGCTATCTTTCGGAGAGCAGAAACAGTCGATGGCTTGCGTAACTAGTGTGATTTGGACTGTACTCGCAGTCAAAGCCGTATTCGCTTGCTAGAAGTCGAACCAGAAGCATTCGGACAATTAGAAAGGGTGGGAAGCAGTTGTCTTCCTCCTGGACACAGCTCGAACTTCGTTGGCTTTAGCGCTAACGTTGCGATTTTGTTTGACTCGGCTTTAGTTACGAGAAAGTGTTCTCCATTCGAGGCAGAAGAATTGCGTGATAGAGTCGTAAGTTCATTGTTGTTAAAGCCCTATTCACCTTAGTAGAACCTCCGTTCCGTAGAGCTGAATATTCAGCGCTAGTTGAAACTTCGTCCGGTAGAGACGAAGAAGCTTTGCTCTCGTAGGTGAACGATTATAAAGAGTGTTCAACGAAAGCGTAGCTGTGGAGACTGTGCTGTAACACAGTAACGACACGAGTATCGTGAAAAACTCTATTCTAAGTATCGTAGGTATAGAGATGACAACTCGTGAGCAGTGTTTCCTCGTGGTAGAAGTGAAATGTTAGGTAGAAGTCAGAGACAGGGCAGAGAAGCTGTAGCCTTATTTATGTGCTATGCAGCTCTGATCTCATGAGGCTTGTACTCAAGGCTGAAACCCTCCACTAGGGGCCGAGCAGGCCACGTATTCGGGGGCTACACCATTGATCCCGTCATCTTCCCCCAAGTCTGTATCGACAGTCTCTGTTCTTATTGATACTCGTATCCAAAAGTCTCTGCCAAGGCTGAGCAACCACAAAGGGCTAGACCAGCCACAGATTTTGGGGCTACGCTGTTGGACCTCCCATCTCCTCGTGTTCGTGAAAGTGCGCCTCCGTGGATATAGAAGATGAGATGTTGCAGAGTAAGCAGACTACGCTGTAAGCGCGTGAACACGGGACGGGAAGAGTGACTTGGTGAACGGCCCTTTAGTGGTCCGGTCCTTTCGATCCCGCTCTTCTAGGTTACGTGAGTGTCTATATCAGGACCATGATACATGGCCGAGCGACTCCCCACACTCCCCACCTATCCCAGATATAGATGCGATCTCATTCCTACCTCAAGGCAAACGAACAACCATCATAAGGTACAGAACTTGAAAGAACGAAAATGAGATACTAAACACGTCGCAGGGATATACTACAGGAGTGTCCGATAATGTTCTTGAAGTCTTTGGGAGCTCCTACTCTAAAATTGAGGCTTCCGGCCTAGAACTGTGTAGATGTCAAGTCTCAAATACGCTCCCTTCTCGATCTCCTCAAGTACGCTCTTCCTCGCCTCTTCGACCTGCTCGTCGCTCCAATCGAGCAGTCCGCTCTTGATCAATTGCCTTTGCGCGGACAAGAATCCCGCACTCGCTGCCTTTGAATACTCAGCACGTGTCTCCGGAAGCCGGTCAGTACTGTGTGTATCTTCGCATACATCAACCAGACCGCAGGCGCGGAAGAGGGAGAGACGCTCCATATATCCGTCGTTCAGCCATCCGCGGTTTCCGAGGATGTCAAAAACCGGTTTGCCGCTGTAGGACAGCGCTTTGGTGGAAGTATCTTGGTTCGTTCGTAAGGGGGTCAAGAGCTGGTAGAGGTTTGCCTCCACCCATTGAACGTGACCTCCAGGTTCTACAGCAGGAGTGTCAGAACAGCCGGTCTTTGGCCTACGAACGTTTTCGGACACTATGAGGTCCGGAACCCGTATATGCTGGTTGGGTGCTAGGGGATGCAGTCACCTACTCAACAACGCAACGACGTTCTTCATGACAATTTCCCAGTCCTCTGCATGTGTCATGGCTAGCCACAAGAGGCGAACATGCACGACGTCGTAACGGCCAAGGTATTCGTCCGGAAAAGGTCTTTTGACGTCGTGCGTAAGGAGCTTGACGTTTTTGGGAAGAGAAGACGCGTCAGGGAAGCTTTGGTCAGATGTGTCGAATCCATGCAGCTCGGAGAACAGTGGAAAGTCTTTGGCTACGTCACGTAGCCATACGCTGGATCTCCAATCAGACAAGAGCAGGCCAAGCGGGGAATACGACTGCAGACCCTGTGCCGGTAGCCAGATCTGCAATGCGAGATCCTGGCTGCAGACTTCTGATGATTCCAGGATGGAGCAGATATCCCTGGTTCCTGTCAACGATCAGTCGGACCCTTTGTACGCTCTTCGGAACGAGAGCGAACTCACCGTGTCCAGATCTCGTGCTGCTTATCCAGGCTGCACAGGACAAATTCTTCAGCGGTCGTGCCCAGATAGCTCAATTGGTCAAAATCGACCCCTTACCGCTCAGATTCACTGTCCTCGTGCCCAAGAAGCCAATTCTCTCCGTCGCTGTCCGACATTGTAGGAGCTGTACTGCTGTTCGGTTGAGACAATAAGAACGGTCTTCCCAATGACGTCCGTGGATTTTCCCATGACAGTGTGCTCGATATGAAAAGTTTTTGCTCGGTCGTGGCATGTAAGCCATCGTGAGTAGATCACGCCATTTTGTAGGGTTCTAAACGAGCTGAGCTTGAACAGTTTTTAAGAATCACGCAGACAGGAAGAAGAGGGCTTTGCGTCACCCCACGACAATTCTGTGGTCTGCTCCCGATCTCAAAGACTGTCTGAACAGGTCGAGAAGTCAACCTTAACGATGGACGAACTGGACCATGTGATGATTGCGACGGCTGAGGCGTTCAGCCACAAGCTTATGCAGCTCAGTGGATCTTTTAGGACTGTCTTTTCTGTTCTTGTACTCGTATTGGAAGACCAACTCATGGCAAATACTTTGAGCTGTGGAATGCAAGGATTTAGTAGAATATGTAGCGGCGTCGAGTACAGGGGGGGTGCTAGGTTGACGTGACTTTGACCGAGACCAGGGAGCACGAAGTGTCACTCACCTCAAACCATATCACCACGTGATTACTCGATAAGGTTTTTCTCGAAACGAACCCACCGATTATTTTCCGTGAGATGCTAGACAGCACGAACGCCAACATAGGATCAACCATGAGAGCACCCTCAGATGATCTTGCAAAGCCGCAAGAAGGAGGCTCGGTCTCTTCGGGCTCCTCAGAAGCCAGCACTGATCCTTTGAACCCCGAACAGGACGAAGGCTGGGAAGATGCCGAGCCAGACGAGGAAGAGAACTTGCAAGTCAAGGATTTCTTCAGTGATGAGACTTTCCCAAATGCGAGAGCGATGTTGGAGTTCTGCCAAGACCAGCACGGGTTTGACTTTGTTGGAGTGCAGAAGGATCTAGGTGTGTAGGTCTTCCCGTGTGTCATTATGTTCAGAAGTGGTTTATACTGCAGGAAAAGTACGAGGTTCTCATAATTTGTAATGTAGAGGTCATGTATTCATAGGGCCATTCCTGTACACTGTTGTCTGGGTTTCTTACAAATGGCCTTTCGTTTCCTTGGGTCTGGTCAAGAGGCATGAAGGATATATGCTTGCAGTCTCTCAATGTTCCCAAGATCCTCGTTGACGGATCATTCTAGGCCTAGACTTTTATTCTAGCATAAAGCTTGTGAACTATCTCCGCTCAGCCGCAAAAGCAGGCAACACCAACCCAGATGTTTCGTCTAAAGAGCTCTTCGAAGACAACAAATATTTGCAGCCAGTAATCGAGGATGATGCTTTACTCTTCTGTCTCGATGAGCTGTCCGATAACCAACCGTCTAGCCAGCCGGCGATATCGAATTCTGCGAAAGGAAAAGCTGTGGATGGAGACGGTGATCCTTTCGCTAGAATTGCTGAACTCGAAGAGCAGCTTCAACGCCTCCAATCTCAGTTCAACGAGTACCGCCTTACTGTAGCGAAGACACTCGATGAACGCTGGAACGACAAGAGCTCTGACGCACAAGCTGACCCGTCGAAGCAAGTTCTACCCGCGCCTAAGGATGACGATAGCCATTACTTCGAGTCGTATTCCTATAATGGTAAAACTACGCCCTTTTCAAGTTCAAGTATTTGCATTGCTGACAAACCACCTCAAGACATCCACGAAACCATGCTTAAAGACCGCATTCGTACAGATTCTTACCGTGACTTCATCTACAACAACAAGCACTTGTTCAAGGGCAAAACTGTCCTCGACGTTGGCTGTGGAACCGGCATACTCAGCATGTTCTGCGCCAAAGCTGGTGCGAAACGCGTCTTTGCTGTGGACAACTCCGCCATCATCGACAAAGCGCGCGAAAACATCTTTGAGAACGGACTCCAGGACATTATTACGTGCCATCACGGGAAGGTTGAAGAGATCGTGTTGCCTTTGAACAAAGGACAGAAGGTCGACATCATTGTCAGCGAATGGATGGGCTACTGTCTGCTCTACGAAGCCATGTTGGATTCCGTGATCTGGGCTCGTGACAGATATCTCAAACCCGATGGACTAATGGTGCCGAGCCATTGTACGTTGCATATCGCGCCTATCTGTGACCCTGACTATATTGCTGAATGCGTGAGCTTTTGGCATGATGTCTACGGCTTTGGCATGGCGGCTATGATGGACAAAATCAACGATGATGTGCTGGTTAGACATCTCGATCAGGACGTGTTAGCGTCAGAGGGGACACCATTCTTACAACTACCGCTGCATACAATCAGTACAGCTGATCTAACTTTTGTGAAAGAGTTCGAGACGAAGCTCCAAAGAGACGTTGATGGGTTGGATGGCTGGTGCATCTGGTTCGACACCTTCTTCCTACCCGATCGGACAAAATCTCCATCGACGGGCGCGAGAGCGGAGACATACAAAGATGAGGGGAACGCGTTCACAACTGGGCCTGGAGGGAAGGAGACGCATTGGCGCTCTGGTGTTATGCTCATCGACAGGCGGAAAAGCAAGCAGGGACAACCGCTGAGAAAGGGGCAGAAATTGGTTGGAAGCGTAGAATACAGGAAAAGGAAAGGAAATTCGAGAGAACTCGACATCGAGATCAAGTGGGATGCTGAGGGTGGCGAAGAGAAGGGAGGACAGACCTGGTTCATGCGATGAACGGTATTCAGAGCATGCAGCGGCTAGAAAGCTAGTCGAAATCGTAGTCTGCTCTCCAAAATGGAAACCCAAATCACCGCTTCGGGCCTTACAGGCTTCGAGCAGCCCTATGTTCCTAATTGAGATATCACGTGAACTTCGACCATTTCTCCAACGTCATCCCAAATATCATGGGTACCCTATCTACCTACGTCTTCCCAGCGCTCGCTGACTGTCGAAGTATACACACCAATGGCTCCGGATAGAGGTCTCTCCTCTGACCATGACTCAATGGCGAGTGCCGAAGGCTCCACAGATCAGGATGAGTCCCTCTCCGACTCCCACGCCGCGCTCCGCAGCATTGCGCAAGCCGAGATGAACAAACGGACCAGTGAGCCTCAGAACTTCACCGTCCGCTCCATCATCGTCGGTCTGCTGATCGGGGTTGTCATCGCCTTCTCCAACACCTACTTCGGCCTGCAAACCGGCTGGGTGTCCGGCATGGCGATGCCGTCGGCTCTGATTGGCTTCGCCTTCTTCCGCACGCTGTCCAAGCATCTGAACTACCCATTCACGCCCGTGGAGAATGTGCTCGTTCAGACTGTCGCTGGAAGTGTCGGCACCATGCCGCTGGGCTGTGGCTTTGTCGGTGTGGTGCCGGCGTTGGAGTTTCTGCTGAGGCCGGGAGAGGTGCCGGAGGGACAATGGGAACCCGGATATCCGACGAATGGAGGGGAAAGAGGAGGACTGAATCTGGGACTGGGGAAGTTGATTGTGTGGGCGGTCGGGATATGTTTTTTTGGAGTCGTGTTCGCCGTACCACTCAGGAAGGAGGTGATCATTCGAGAGAAGCTAAAATTCCCGAGTGGAACGGCCACGGCATTGATGATCGGGGTGTTACATGGAGAGAAGCAAGACTCGGCGTTAGTGGTTGGACAGGAAAACGGAGACGATGCGCTCAGACGGCGGAAGACAGGTAGCAATCAGGAAGACCAGAGCTTGATGGATGGCAATCGTACTGGAGGTCACTACGAGACACAGCTGCAACAATATCCGGAGAACGAATCTGGTGAAGAGACAGGTACAGGGATGGATACGCAAAGTGATTGGAGGGCGAAGATTCGACTACTCATTATCTCCTTTGGGATCTCTGGGTTCTATGTACGTACTCTACCCATCTATATATCTCTATATGTCCCGGAAAAATCTACAAGAATGAGTATACGGTCACTGCATTGTAACATCTATCGAGTTTCGCGCTTACGCATGTTCAGACGCTCCTGTCCTACTTCGTTCCGCATTTACGCGACATCCCTTTCCTCGGCTTGCCGCTGGCTAACAACTGGCTCTGGACTCTCAACCCATCTCCTGCTTGTAAGTATGCATTCGTCCGTTGAAACTTCGAAGTTCCGTCTGTTGGGTCCAATGCGTCAAAGTCATACCATTGGCTGCTGTCCTTCGCAGCATCGAAGCCTTCCACGAAACACAACATTGCCCTGTCGTCCAGTGTGCTCGCCATACGTACATACGCTTACCTATCCCAGACGTCGGTCAAGGCATTATAATGGGTCCTGCCACAACACTGCACATGCTCCTTGGCGCCATCGTAGGTTGGGCCATTCTGTCTCCCTTAGCAAAGAGCAAGGGATGGGCACCAGGCCCTGTCAGCGACTGGGGCACTGGCAGCAAAGGGTGGATTGTATGGATCAGCCTGGCAATCATGTTGTCGGACAGTGTAGTCAGTTTGGGCTGGCTTGTTTTACGGCCGCTTGTCAAGTATGCGAAGATCTGGACGCCGAAGATCATGAAAAGTATTAGAAGAGGCACATGGAGGGAAGACTTGAGAAGCCTGAGGCGCCGAAGGACGAAGGGCTACAGCACCATCGACCAAGACGGCCCGTACGATGGATCCGAACAATCGACCCCATTCACGGAGAACAGCCCCCCTGACAGAGCATCTCCTCCCTTCCGCCATCGCTCCTCAGCCGCCTCCGCAGCAAAGTTCGTGGCAAACGACAACGAACCGGATATCGACGCACCACCAGAGCATCTTGTCTCCAATCGTGTCACCCTCATCGGTCTCACTGTCTCCTTGATAGTCTGCGTCGGTGCTGTCCACTATACCTTCGGCGCACTCATTCCACTTCCTTTGACCCTCCTCGCCCTCCTTCTAGCTCTCCTACTCAGCGTCATGGGTGTTCGAGCACTCGGCGAGACCGATCTCAACCCCGTCTCCGGTATATCGAAGCTCACGCAACTCTTCTTCGCTTTCGCCACTCCGAAAGGGAACAAAAACGCCGTCATCATCAACCTACTCGCCGGCGCCATCTCAGAGTCCGGTGCGCTGCAAGCAGGCGATCTGTTGCAAGACCTCAAAACAGGACATCTCCTTGGCGCGGCCCCAAAAGCCCAGTTCTACGGTCAGCTCATTGGCTCTGCTGTTGGCGCTGTGGTCAGTGCTGCGGTGTACAAACTCTATACGCGTGTTTACGAGGTCCCCGGTGGTATGTTCCAGGTGCCTACTGGGTACGTGTGGATTTTTACCGCGCGTCTTGTGACTGGACAGGGCTTGCCACCTATGGTCGCTGAGTGGGCACTGGGAGCGGGGCTGCTGTTTGCTACGACTACGGCGCTGAGGGTCGTGGGGACTAGGAGGGGTGCAAAGTGGGTGCCCTGGGTGCCGGGTGGTATTGCTGTCGCTGTTGGTGAGTACCTTCCTTCTTTGCTACCTTGTCTTTGTGGTGATAGACTGGCACTGTCGGGGTGAAGCTGACTCTGATGGCAGGAATGTATAACACTCCCTCTTTTACTGTCGCCCGTGCCATTGGCGGGCTCATCAACTGGTACTGGCGCTCTTACCGCAAACAGTCCGAGACGCCTATCATTGTCTTGGCGAGCGGGCTGATCCTGGGGGAGGGTGTGTGCAGTATTGTCAATTTGGTTCTTGCGAGTTTCAGGGTACCACATCTGTAGCTAGACATACGAAGATAGGAGTGTGAAGAAGAGACATGATAGATTGCAGACTCGCAATAGACTGCTCTTGTGAGACTGGGGAAACAGGACTGATAGCCCAGTTTCGGCCAAGATGGTCAGACTAACGTGAAGAAATGACAGCTCATGTCGTCTGCAATCCATCGACGAAGCAGTTTCGTGCAGTAGATGCGCTGCTTGCCCAACGTCGGTGGTGTCTCACCGGAACTCCCATACGGAATAGATTGGAAGATATCGGAACCCCCGTCAAGTTCATTGGTGTTGATCCTTTCGGTAAAAGCAGTACTTTTCGGACCCACATCATGGAGCCGTTGCAAACTGACAGCACAAATCGCACCTTAAACTTGAGCCTTCTGGTGGGTTCAATATGCTTGAGACGGACCACACATCTCCTAGAAGTGTCGAAAGCCATTTCGGAACGGGTAGAACTGTACCCATCCGCTGAAGAGCGGTCACTATACACCAGGATTCTCAACGAGGTGAGACAGCAGCAGGATGACTTTGTTAGTAACGCTTCGATGATGAGAAGATTCAATGGCATGTTCACAACCATTATAAGGCTTCGAGTGCTCTGTGACCATGGCACGTTCCAGAGCAAAACGACTACACGAGCGTCCGGGACTTATGTTGCGAAGTCCGACGAAGCACTCGCAGCTCTCCAGGCGGGAGATGGAGTTACCTGTGAATCTTGTCAAGCAGACATCGCTTCCGCAGAGACAAGGGTGGACACGCTCTCGGGATCGTGTGGCTCACACATTCTCTGCTTGAGTTGTTCACTAGAATCCAGGCCAATGGAAGAAGATGCGTCATGGAGCAATGATTGTCCAATCTGCAACCGTCTCAGTTCAGCTACGAGCTCAGGGTCCGCCTCCCGCGCTCAATCAGTGGGGGTAAGACATCTGTCGGCTTTTGAAAACGCTCTATCCACCGATTCCGGTCGTTTGCGCAACACTGGCCATTCCACCACACTGTCTGCGGTTCTCAAGAACATTGAGAACAACCTTGAAGGCAGCAAAAAGTGCTATACCTATATTTCATGCTGTCCGTATGGTGCTGACAAGCTGTGCAGTATCGTCTTCTCATGTTGGACAAGTACTCTCGATCTCTTCGAGTCCATGCCGTTGAGCCGCAACATATCGTATTCCAGGATTGATGGCAAAGTTCGCCTCCAAGACCGACTCAGGATTATCGAAGAATTTCAGGAGAACCCCGGGATGATTGTACTACTCATGACAACGGGTACGGGGGCGTTGGGGTAAGGTACCTTGTTCTTCGATAGCAAAACCTTCTAATCATGCGGGTTCGCAGACTCAACATCACCGCGGCAAACCGTATTCATATTGTCGAGCCACAATGGAATCCTTTCGTAGAAGCCCAGGCTATCGGCCGGGCGCTGAGACTTGGACAGAATCGCGCTGTCACTGTCATCCGATATATCATGAAAGACACCGTCGAAGAAGTACATCCACTAGAGCGTCAAACGTCGTGTAAGCTAACATACACAGAAAATTCGGGTTCTACAACAAAAGAAACAGCACCTTGCGGCTTGGACTTTCGCGGATAAGGACTCTCGGAACATGTCGGAGCGGGTAAATGTGAGCTTGTTCAACCGATTATTATGCTCATTGACTGACTCCATGTAGGCATTGGAGGCTATTCTGCGGGATTCGAAATGGCAATGAGCTCTTCTCCATTTCGCCTTGATACAAGTGCTGGACTTACCTGAATTGTCAAGGTCTTCTGAAGTTTTATACTGGTTCAATTGAAGCACCGCAAATACTATGGAAACAACGCAGGCTCCATGACTTGTCATTGTTCAGTGCGCGAAGTCGATGTTGAAACCTTCGAAACCATCATACAGGTCGCTGGTCATGGCAGTCGAGGTACTTCCGCGATGACAATGATAGTTAGTTGTAGAAGCAGTGTGAGTTCCACTCGCCCATCGCTGCTGCTACTATACTGCCGACCTTCGTTTGAAGCATACGAGCAGAACTGCCACGTGAGATTGGTCATGGATTCCAGACGACAGCCGACCGCCACGACCAGTGACGTGTAGTCGAAACCTATGTAAGTTGTGGGTGCTGCGAAGGAGTTGATTTATGGTTTAAGAACCGAACCGACCCGGTAGCGCCGTAAAGATCCTTCTACTTTACTGCATCAGGTTCGTTCGTAACCCAAAATCGACTCCCATGATTTGAAGCAAGCACCCACTCATTGCGGAGGAACAACTGAGCCCAATGGGTGTTGAGCTAGGTGTGAGGCACACAGTCAAGCTGACAGAGGCGACGAGAATGTCAAATCCAGACCGAATGACGCAGATCAACTTTCGGAAAATTCTACCATGGAGCACATCTCTAAGGTGTTTGGTTCTGACAATGTTCACCTCGACTCAGTGCACAACCTCTTGCGTTTGTGGCGAAGCATTGTGGAAAACAAAAAGATAGCGAATGATCTGCGTTCATATACACCACATTTCACAGCTGATTACAAGGCGCCAAAGGAGACAGTAAAGACGAAGGAGACTACGAGGACGACAAGAACGATGAAGACGATGAAAATGGTAAAGACGACGAAAACGACGAACATGGTGGCGCAGACTACGAAGTGAAGCACAAAGAATAATCGTCACTTGGCAAAGTCAAGGAAAGGGGAAACGGTCATTGCCAGGTCACGGAAGACGAAGAAGAGGAGGAAAGCCCTGAAGGCGACTAACGAGTGGGGGGATCTCTACATCCTGCTCTTCTTGTTTAGCACGTGCGAGTGGGTCTGCTGTAGGAAGCACATGTTCATGCCGCAGATTATACCATGAGATGTGCACATGTACCTATTCGACTGACGATCCTCGACAATAGCATCATTATCTACTGATCTGTACAACCCAAAACCATACTCCTTCCAGGGGACGCTTAATCTACATACACTGACAGCCGCACAAAGTCGCTCCGTCTTTTGTTCAATGTTATAGCTCACAAGCTCAAACGCCAGTGTCAGAGCCTCTTGCAACGTCCTCGCCCTCAGCCACTTTCAGTACAAGGCTGCTTGTTGCTCCGGACACCCCAGCGCCAGCCGCCATGGTAAGCAGCATCTCAATCTGCCATAATCTCGTCCGCACCGGTCGCCATCTCATCTCCCCCATTAAGCCGCTTCGCCTCCTCCTTGAGACGTCTGTTCACAACACAATGCCACAACGACGATTCCGTACGCGCCGACCGCGGCTCGTCGCAGCCCGCAATCGTCTGGCCTGCGAACTGCACATTGAACCTCTTCGTCAGCGCCGAAAACGGTATGCTCGGCTCGCGGCGATACAGCTCGACGATCCAGTCCTTCTCCACCTTCTCGTACGCAGGCGGCACGGTTCTGATTTTCTCGCCGGTGCACTTGAGCCATGTTGTTGCCGTCCAAGCGTTGATGGCGCTGATAGCTGTGCCGTCGTTCCAGTCCATCTCCGCGGCGGGTACTTTGTATGTGAATGTCTTGACGGTGCGGGAGCGGATGTCGAAGAGCGTGATGGTGAGACGGTCGGGCTCGGGAAAGCCTTTTGTCAGGAGGCTTCGGTCGGTTGAGATTGTCGCGCCTGGAGCGGCAGCTTTCCAATGCGAGTGCGTTCTTATGGTCTTCGGCTCTCTGCGACTTTTCGAGCCAGCAGTACTGGGATTGAGAGTCAACTTTTTCAATGGCGGTGTCAAAATGTCGGCTGCTGTATCCGTCATCAGTGTTGCTGGCATCGCAGTATCAGTGCCACTGCTAGTCATTCGTCTGGAAGATGTGCGGTTAAGTACTGGTTCCGGAGTCGGCAGCCTCGGGGAAGCCTTCTGCATGTTAGTCGGGATGTTGCGGAATGACAACTTGAGACGTCGAACCTTGTGCTCCTTGTACTGCCCGTTCCATTTAGTGGCGTAGTAGTGGTGGACGCAGTCTTCAGGAGTTCGACCAGGGAGTGCTCGAGCAATACGGCCAAAGTCTTTCGGGTTGCTCTTCTTGGCATTGTCCGAGTAATGCCTCTGGAACTCCCGGACGAAGATGGTGTGCTCTTCGGTGGTGAAGGTCTCTGTGGGAGGCTCGAACGCGAAAGCGGCTATCAAGTCTCGCGGGTCTATTTTGCTACTTCCTTTCTGGGTCGTGAGTTGCGTGAGAGGCGGTTCGTTGAGCTCTGGAATACTCGCCTTGCTATCTGGTGAGTAGCGCTGCTTGTGCGGCGGTCCATCAAACTCCGGAATGTTGGCTTCGTCGTCTGCTGAATGAGGCCATTTGCGCGGCCGCTCATAAACCTGCTCAGGAATATCGGCTACGCCATCTGGCCGGTAAAGATTCGATATCCCTACAGCTCTGCTCCTCACGGCCGCCTTGAACATCTTCATCGTGGTGTCTTGACCTCCGCGCCAGTTCTTAGGCAGGTCTTCGATTCGCAAGCCTTTGATGACATACTCGCCGTTCTTGACTGCATTGAGTAACCGTTCAAGGGCCTCGTCCTTTGAGAGTCCCTGCAAGTCTGTGTTAGCATAGCCTTCAGTGCTTCTGAGCACTTCGTCAAAGAGCAGCTCGTCTTTGGAGAACGGTTTTTTCAGCAGGTCATCAAGGGACTTCTTGAAGGTTGGATCCATGGTGATTGGCTTGCGCTCGGAATTACTGGCTTTGCCTTTCGCCGAAAGGTTGGGGCTTTCGATATCCAGAGCGTCAGAATCCGTGGGTGGCAGAGAGGTCAACTTGAAATCTGTGCTGGTGATAGGACGGGCTTCGGGCGAAGGACTGCTGCTGTTGTATCGAAGGCGTTTCGTGGGCTGGTTGTCGTCTTGCGGTGGAGAGGATCTGCGCTTGGTGCTGGCGACCGCAGTGGCACGATCTCCTAGATTGCTGTCATTAGAATGCACCTCATCGCTGGTGGGCTTCACGGCCCGCTCCGCGATGAAGGCTTGGGTTTCAACGGCAGACCCACCGTCCAGGCTCTCCTGCTGCAAGCCGAGTGGGGTACGAAGACCTGCTTCTAGTACTCTGGCATCAGGCTTTGCCTTTCTGACATTCTTCGGTCCGGTCATTCTTACCGGAAGTATGACTTGCAACGTTGGGAACCTTTGCTCGATGTTATAGAGGATGGGATTGAAGAATGAGTAGGGTTATCAGGCCTGATGTTTTTCTTGTTTTTAGGAAGGGGTGGGAATCGTTTGGAAAGGGGAAATAGTGAGAGGAAGGGAAAGAGAGCAGAGGGCGGATGTGGTGATCATCTTGAACCATTTATGAAACAAGCGATGTCTGAAAGAACAAAACAAAGAAACATTCTCAGACAATGTATGTGTACAGGTCAAAGAAATGTAAGAGCTGCATCCTTGTCTCATACTTCTGTTTTTGCCCGAGTCTCATGCGTCTCTCACAACAAAGAACACACGAGTACTGCTTGTAAGACTGATTCTGACACGCACTAAGTGGTCCCGCTATCAGATGTTTCTCTTTCAAAAGCCCTGTGGATATAGGACATTGGTATCGCCGCAGACAGCCTCTACCCTTCAACGCCTCGCCAAATAACTATCGTTCTCTCAAGATCTGTCGAAACGACAAACACAACATAAAAACGCCGTAGGAGCCTGTGGTATTACTTTATCTCCCTCTCTTCGTGACTCCCACATATCGTAACCACTCCGAGCCACGGGCAGCTGCTCGCGCTCATAAGAAACCCTTGCGACGGCAGTGGCTGTCGAATGCCGGGAACGTCCTCGCGTCGGCGCCAAACTGCGCTTGGTACCTCGCATAGGCCGTCTGGCTCGCGAGGTTGGGATTCTGAGCGAAGAGATCTGCCACCCACTGCACCATGGCAGGAGGCCAAGGAGTTCTGCGAGGATTGGCTGGATGCGCAGGATCACCGGCACGGACGCGGATCTGATTTTTCCAGCGGGTGAGGAGCCCTATCTGAGCCGCATCGTTCCAATCGATCTTATCCGCAGGAGTGTCGTACCTGAACGTGCGGATCGCACCTCCATAGTTGGAGCGATGATCGCGAAGGTGTATAACGAGGCGTTCTGGCTCTGCCCTGCCAACCACGAACGGTACGAAGTTGGTAGTCAGAGCTGGCTGAGTACCCGCTGTCATGTCAGTATGTGGTTTCCTGTGCACAGATATTCAGAGAAAGCCTGTTCTCACCATCATCGTCATCGTCACCATCGTCTTCGGCGTCGTCGCTGTCACCGCCGTCGTCGCTGTCACCGCCGTCGTCGCTGTCGCCGTCGTCTCTTAGAGCTTCAGCATCCTTACCCTCCTCTTCTTCTTCTTCTCGTGCCCTCTCTTCGCCTTCTTCTACTGGGTCTTGTTCGGGTTCCTCTTCTGCGTCTTCGGTTTCCTCTTCCACAATATCTTCTTCTTCTCCATCCTCTCCCTCATCGACAGAAGCCGCGGCGCTTTCCCTAGCATTCAACCATGTAGCATAGACGGCATTGTTCTGTAGGTTCAGCCTCGGTGTCTGATCGAGAACCTGGAAGTAGTCAGTATCAGCAGTGCATACCACGCGACACTTCCATCCAGAGACTCACCGGCGCAGGGAGTGGTCTTTGGTGTCCGAACATCACCACGTCGAAGTTGACTTCGGGGATCGTGCCATCAGCGTTGCGCTGGACAAGAGGCCACAGGGGGAACACCTGTACAAGATCCTCATTAGCACGACTTAATCCTGATAGTCACGAGAGGGACGCGGATTTACCCGTTGCATCGCGTTCCTCGTGACGACGTCTTGTGCGGCAGCTAGGGCTAACTCCCTTGACTGGTAGGTCGGGTCATCACGGTGGACGACAGGAGGAATGAATACGCTGTCGCTTGTAAAGCCACCAATATCTTGACCCTGGAGCTGAGGGACTTGAGGAGGGTTCGGAGCGACAGCAGCAGCTGTGGTCAGCGGAAGACGAATATCGCGCATGGCGACGTACTGGGCCATGTCGATTTCGTCGCTGTTGCTTTGTGTAGACTGACCTGCTCCAGAGGGGTTGGCTGAAGAGTCTGCCATCTCGATAGAGTTGTGAGGAGATGGGTGTTGTCTTTCTCGTGTGTGCAGATTCAAATCTGGACAGACGCCCAACGACTGGTGATGAAGATGGGAAGGTTGTGACGGAGTGAAGGAAGTTGTGATGGAAAGAGGAACGTGATAGTGAAAGTGGTCGCGTAGTCCCTTTAACTCCCCAAATTAGCGCGAATGGAAGGGCTTCAGGGGTCACTAACACATAGCTCTGCACAACAAAACAGTGTTATGTTGTAATTGTGTTTATTTACTCACTCTGATCTGGCTTATGCCTGTTCCAGCCTCAAGCCAGTACTCCATGCATCCCTGATCAACGCCGTAAGAGTGCTCCGGGTATTTATATCCTCTATGGACGCGCTGCATCACGGATCGCGTTGATGACTGAACTCTTGCGAATCTGATTCAGCACGGCGGAATGAGACCTTCCAAGGCCTTGGTTGACAGCGGCATCCCCCAGGAAGCGAGCGTTGAATGCTGCATGAGCATTGGTACCTGTGCGCAGGGGATCTGCTCGGTACAAGCCGATCAGAAACTGCATCTCCACGTCCGTCCAGGCTGTCTTGCCGTCTTTGCGATCGCCGGCCCAGGGGTCTCCAACAGTTGCAGCTGCTCGAGTGGCAGGACCGGTGGCAATACCTGCCTGAGGATTCGCGGCGGCAGGACCAGTAGCCGTGGCAGCAGGAGTGGACGTGGTGAGAACAGTGTTCGAAGCTGCTGGAGCAGCCAGAGCATCGCTGTTCGCCATCGACAGAAGGATGTTCGCCGCCTCGATATCCTCTTCGTTCAGATCCTCGGTGTTACCCATGACAACATCGGTAGCCTCAGCAGCGGCTTCTCCAGCTGAAGGGTCTCCGGCAGCCAGAGCGAGCAGGTTGTTCGCAGCAGCGATGTCTTCTTCGGTAAATCCGTCCATAATGACGAGATGTTCTTGGCCGAGGTGTATCGAAAGAGAATCTTGGCAGTAGTGTATTCCAGTAGAAAGCTTCTTGATGGAAACAGCAGACGATCTTAGAAGAGATGTCGAAGGGGTGGAGAAAAGCACAGAGGTGGCCAGAGTCGAATGCTCTTGTATTTCCCGCCTGTGTCGACAACATCCTTGTTCAGTCGGAGGACAAAGAATTTGTGTGTTTTCACCACGCAGCGTGAGGCGATGAAAGTGCCGGATAATGAGGGAACAATGGTCTGTGTTACCTGCGTTGTCTTCGTCCTTGTGTTGTAACGTTGGAAGTCGTTCGACGTGTCGCGACACAGCTCTTCAGCCCTGCCCTGGGAGGATGATGTCACCTAGATGACGAGTGGTTGTATACTTTCGTATTGTTGCTGTCGTAAATATATCCGAGAGTAAACGAGTACTATATAACTATAAAGAGCATGTAGAGATTTCGTTGCAACGCAGATACGATCAGGATGCTTTTCTTGATACGGTTGTTCGTGTTCGAAGAATCCTTCAAGCCTCTCTCAGCACGTTGTAGCATTCGATTGATATTTCTTCTCGTTTCCGCGATCGTCCAGATGTGTCAGAGACATGGTCGTTGTTGTTCTCCCACGGATGGCTTTTTCCAGCAGCATGACGAACATTGAAGAGACGAGAGCCATACTGTAAGAGACAAGACTAGGAAAAGACGGCGCGTGAAGTCCAGGAAGACTGAAGTCGTTAGGAGAAGAATGACATCCAGGTCTGAGTAGTATGTGCGCAGAATTGTCTTTCCTTGATGCAGCAGCCCGGTTTTACAGAGCTCTCTTAGGCCTCGCACATGAATATCGAGTGTTGAGGAAGAAAAGAAGCTTTGGATTGACGAAGCGTAGCTTTCAGCCTATACGTCTGACGAACAACTAGAACCGACTGCGACTGGTACGAAGGCGAGGAGAAGTGCGAAACCTCTAGTACTCAAGGAAAAGGAGAGAGGGGATAGAGAGAAAAAGTCGGATCTTCTGAGCTGGTGCCCAGTATATATATTTCCAACTATCCCACAGCTTAATGTTGCAATACACCTCCAAGAGAACGTAAAACGTAAAACGTAGGGAACAAAGACAAGCGCAAGGAGAGACACTACCTACTTGCTTCCAGCAGCGTCTTACGCGTGGGGGTTCTCCCTGAGTCTGCCGGCTTCTACGGATTTTTACCATTCTTTAAGGTATTCGCGAGACAGCACAAGACGTTGGTGGGTTGTCTCGGTTTCCTACCGCCTTGAAACACACCAGTGATTGTTCATCTGTCAGGCAACCCGTGTCACTCTCTCAGACCTACGTTTCCTCTGCGGCTGCTCCGAAATCTGTTCCGTAACTCCTTTGTTCACTGCCGCACATGCGACCGCCAGTGCAGGCTCGCTTGCCACCGCTCGAAGCAGCCAGCGCATCGGTCTTTCCATGACAGAGCTCGTCGTGTTCTTTCTCGAATGGATAGCGGAAGGCATCGGTTCGCAATCCCCGCTATTTCGTTCCCAAACTTTTGTCCGGCACTGCGCACATTCGCACTCAATCGCCAGGACCTCTGCAACGCAGCGAAGGGTAACCGAATCAAGTCAAGATACTCTTCCAGACAAAGAAGCCCCCGCCTGCACTCACTCTCCGCTCTTCGCTCTCCACTCTCCACACCCGCGATGCCCCGTGCCAGGCGAGACACCGCCACACGACACGAGTGCACACCAGCGTCCGAGCTCCAGGACGACGGTCCAACGACGACGGCACCAGCGTCCGTTCAGCCACAGTTCCATCCCGAGGGCGGCGCGGCGGCATGCAGCTACCTCACAGCCCCGAGTCGCGGTCCTCGCCGACCGGGTGGGGAGAGCCGTGGTCGGCTGTGCTGGGAGACAAGCTGCCAGACGTGGCGCGGACAAGGGGAGCGCGGCTCTGGAGGTACGTCGTGAGGTGCTGCGAAAGCCGGGAGACGTCGTGCGTGTGTTGGTCGCAGGGTACATACGTCACGTGATGCTGCGGACCTGGCGCTTCGGCGTCCAAATACCTGAGGTAGGACAGTAACGCAAACAACAGGAGTCGACCTCACCCTCACTAGAGCAGCAGTGACTGCATCCGGAACGATGCAATCTGTCTTTCAGTCCACGCTTCATTTGCTTGCTACATACACACGCGAATCCAGTCGCTACTTCTACATGCGATGCACCTTACTGTCCTTGCTCCACCTCCGGAACGTCTTCCCCTTGTAGTAGAACAAGATGCCGAAGCTACACCACAGGGTGATGAGGGCCATGTTGGTCATGATGGGCGGTATGAAGCCGTCCTTCACGATCCACTCGGTGATGAAGCGGCTGAACCCGTAGCCCCAGACGTTCTTGTTGACCGTGATGGAGACGAACAGGCTGCCGGCGACGGGCTTGTACGAGTCGACGGCGTACGTGGACGCGATGGCGGGCAGCGCGGCGACTTGCAGCCCGGCGCAGGTGTAGCCGATGATGACGATCGCCCAGTAGTTCCACTTGTACTGGTAGCCGACGGCGGCGACGACGTTGCCAAGGATCATGACGAGCACGTAGGGGATCATGGCGGGGAGGCGCATTTCGGGCTCGCGGATGCCGTGGTTCTGCGGAGAGTGAAGATCAGCACGCTGCAAACAAGAGGTAAGAAGCACACTGCGGCATGGCGACGGCTTACCTTGCGAGTTGCACGCGCCGACACCCAATCGCTGAGGGGGCCCGCCGTTCCCAGGCCGATGAAGGCGCCGACGAGGATGGCGAAGTTGAAGAAGCCGATGGACTGCGAGGAGAGGTTGTACGGCGGCGCGGCGAACGCTTGAGTTTGGGTGAGGTTGAGGGTGAGGAAGGACGAGCAGGACCAGGAGACGACGAAGGAGGCGAACTCGACGATCGGGAACGCAAACAGCTTCCACGGAATCCAGAGATCCATCAGGATGGACTTGAAGGGGTGCGCGTTGGGCTGGTAGGGCCGCCATTGCAGCTTCGACGGGCCGCCCTTGCCCAAGTAGGGATCTCTCGCCGCGGTTTCCGAGGCTGTGAGCCCAGGCAAGGTGGTGTGGGTGTCGGTCCGGCCGATGTTCTTCTCGCTGTCCTCGACCCCAATACCCATCTGCATCTTCTCCTGCGACGGCGTTGGCGACGTCTGCACCAGCTCGTCCGGATGCACGCGGTGCCACTTGGTCTCGGGGAACATGAAGATGACCATGAGCAGGCTCAGACCGATCAGGCCAACGTTGAACCACCAGAAGCTGCGCCAGCCGGCGTGGTCGGCCATTGGGCCTGAGATTATGGGCCCGACCATCAACGAGCCCATGTATGCCACCCAGTAGAGCGTGTTCCACTTGCCACGGTCGTGCAGGAAGAAGATGTCGGCGATGACAGCGGGCTGGATGGTTTCTGCGGGCCCGGCGCCAATGCCATTGACGACGCATGCGCCCATAAAGCTGCTGTATGTCTTCGCTCGGGCTCGCCAGATCATCGAGCCGAAGCAGATCAGTTGGGACGCGATATACACGGGTCGTCGGCCGAAGGAGGTGCTGATAGGAACCCTGCAGCGCAACAAGGTTAGCTAGCGTTGTGCGACGGAGTTGTAAATCTTGACAGCGTACCATATGAAGTTGCTGAATCCGAGCACCAGGATGCAGACACCGGTGAACTGGATGGCATCTGCCAGACTGCAGTGGAACTCCTCAATGTAGTACCCGAACATAGGCGCCAGAGCTAGAGGTCCGAAGCCTTGCGTGAATGAAACCGTGGTCGACGCGATGATGGCGAACATTTTCCATTTGAAGCTCCAATTCAGGGGATCGTGAGGGTCTGAGGAGTGTGAGCGATGGTGCTTCAATTGTCTGTCGTGCTCACGGTCTGAAAGACTCACCATTACTGGGCTGAGGTACGAGGACATGTGAGCCACCTTTGACAAAGTGATGGGTTCCGACATCTGCCATGACCTCTGTACCAGGGAGGATCTGGGTATGAAGCTCCTCCTCAATCTGGTGGAGCTCCTGGTGTAAACAGTCAGTACCTCACATGCTTGTATAGGCTCGCAATCCGACAAAAACGTACCCTGTCTGTATAGTTCATCTCCATGGTGGGCGATCTGCTGAGTGTGCAGCCGTGGAGGCCTCAGGAATGACGAGGTAGCGAGGACTCGCAGCTCGAGGACGGGCGGATCGAAAGCTGACAGTATATACAAGTCGCGTTCCTGAAGAAGCTGCTGTGCCGTACAGCGAAGCAGGCCAACCGATAAAGCGAGGGAGAGCTTCAAGGATCACTAGGCCGCAATTGACACCGAGGCGCTGTAGTGTGCAACGGTCCGACGAGAGATCTATACTGATGGTCGGTAGAGGCAAGGCAACGCTACCTTGTGCCGTCGACCCTGTGATACTCAAACGCAAACGCGAAGGGGAAGCCTGTGCAGGGGCAGGTGTGATCCTTAAGAAGGACGGCCGGCCCTCGATCAAGACTCCCACCGCTGCGTCCCGACATGCTGAGGCTTGATCGCCGCGCGTGGTCGCGCTTGCACCTGCACTCAGCAGACATCCAGTCGCCGTTCGCCTACCCAACGCTTGCGGAGGCACGCTTGCACGACACCAGCCCCACGAGCAGCACAGACGGGGTATCGCCCCGTGGGAAACGAACCGGCCGGCGCGCGAGAAAGCTTGGTGGAGAGCTTGGAATGTTTGCGGGGATGGCGAACGGCAGTCAACCGCGGCATGTGGACGAGAGAGAGCTGCTTTTGGGCCTCACTTCCACCATAATCTTCTCTCTCCCGCTCTCTATCTTGTCTCTCTCTCCCGCTCTCTGTCTTGTCTCTCTCTCTTTCTCTTTCTCTTTCTCTCTCTCTCTCTCTCTCTCTCCGGCGTTTCGGGGTATCTCTCGTCGTGGGTGACCGGCAGATGTGCCCCAACTGCTTCCCGGCGCACGGAATCCCTTGGCTGGGCTTGTTGCCGACTGGCGCTTGAGGCGTCGAGAGGCCGCGTTACCCCAGCTTTTCGTTCAACGAAGAGGTGCGGAATCGTGCGCGCACTGGATCAGGCACCGGCTCTAGAAAGCGATCTTATGGTTGTCTGTTCTGCTATGGAACTGCCGACTCTCATTACCGTGCCGCGTAAACCGGAGATGGACAGTTGGGGCATGAGAAGTGTTGGTCCGGCAGATGATGGGATGCTGGTGTGAAGGTATCGGCTTCAAATTCCAGCGCTCGTCGTCGGTCATGAACTCCAGCCTGCAAGATGCAAACTGTACCGTATGAGAGGAAGACAGCTAAACAACAAATACGGTGGTGGTGATGAGCCCGCTCATCAAAACTGCACCCCTATGCAACGCTCAAAGGCTACAGCAGACCCCCCTTAAAGTAGGTAGCTTCACTCCTCACGTCGTCTTCCAACAGATCCCATGCACTACTCAAAACAAACATCATCCAGCACCCACTTTCTCAGTACCTCGGATCGTAGCACAACCTCCACATACACCAGTTCCGTCGAGTCGCATACGTTGACATGTTACTTGCCTTCCGCAGCAGGACTGCTCACGCTCCTTTTTCCCCATCCCCAGAACCCCCCTCCACCACCTGACGTCGCCGGCGGCGAGGGCGAGGGCTTCGTCTCCGCACTCCGCATCGGCGTCGTCGCGTCCACAGCACCTCGCTTCTCACCCAGTCCCCCACCCACCCTCCGCCACCCCTCCAGTCTACTTCTCAGCTCCTCGACCTCCTGCCTCGCGACGGCCTCGGCCGTCTTCGCGTTGACCAGCTCGAGGAGCAGCGCGTCTGCATCGATGGGGGTCTGGTCGGTCTGGTTGGCGACTGCGAGGACCTGCTGGACGGCGAGGCTTGATGTGCGTTTGGCGAACTGCGGCACCGTCGACTGAGCCGATATGGCTGTGCTTGTGGTGCGCGGGGACTGCGGAGACTGTGTTAGGCTGGTGCGGCGGAGCTTGAACTCCCTCAGGCCACCACCCATACTCATACCCAATGACGGCGGGGTCGCCATATCACCAACCTCACCACGCGATAGTGTGGGCGTCTCGGCGGCGGAGGAGCCTGATGACATAAGGGACGGCCGTTTCTCACTTGCGCTTGCTCGCAGCGCCTGCACCGTCCTCTCCAGCCGCTGTCTTTCTTTATGTTCGGCAAGCAGCCGAGCGCGCGCGTCACGGAGCTGGTCGCGGGCGGTGGCGGCGGCTTGGTCGTGCTCTGCCAGCTGGCGGGCAAGGTGCTGGTTTGCGGCTTCTGTGGTTGCGAGTTGAGCGGCGGAGTGGGCGAGGGAGGAAAGAAGCTGTTGTTTAGTCTCTGATCCTGAAGTGGAGGCGCGGTGGCTGAAGGAGGGGGAGAAGTGGATGGCGGCATTGTGGAGGAGCAAGGATACGGTAGGGGAGGTACTGGGCGAGGTGGCGAAGGCCGCGACGGTGCGTCTGCGGGAGTCTTTGGCGGCTTTGGAGCGGTTCTCCTTCGTCAGTCCGTCTACAAGGGCTCTTGCGATCGTCCGGTCCTCGGCTCTCTCCTCCCTCTCCCGCTGCAGCTCCGTGGCGAGCAGTCTGTGCTCTCTCTGCAGTGCGCTCAGCGCGGTCAGCAAATCCTCAATCTGGCCGTGCAGGTTCTTGTCCGTGTTCGTTATGGTGATCTTCACGGGTGGTGACGTAGAGCCCGTGTTTGATTTTAGTGACGAGCAGTCGACAGAGGACTGGCGCGACATGGTAGTGGCTTCGGTGTTTGCGGTAGCAATGCTATTCGTGCTGTCGGAGCCGTCGGATATGGAGTTCAAAGTCGATGTTAGGGACTGTTTCGAAGGTGTGCGCCGTAGGAAGCTGACTGGTCGCGAGGGAGCTGAAAGACCTGGAGCAAGAGAGGCTGATTTGGTGGTCAGGTTTGTCGGAGCCCAGAGCCGGCCCAAGAACCTCGACGCGGTGGATTGCACGTCGGGCAAGAACCCAGACGCTCCACCAGTATCCTCTTTTTGCGCCTCTTTAAAGCCGGCTTGGAGATTCTCGAGGGCTTCGCGCGTCACCAAGCCACCCAAGCTCATAAAGTCATCTACCATATCATCTGCTTTGCAGCCGTACGGATCCCACAAGGCTCGTGAGAGCAGTAGTTGCATGACGTCTTCGAACTCGCTGGACCCGAGGATCTTGCTTTCGTTCCTCCTCATCAAAGATAGGGCTACACGCATGATTGTTTCTGATGCTCCCTCTGCGAAGATCACGTCGTAGATGCGGAAGAGCATGGGTAGAGGGCAGGTGACGGCGAAGAACGAGAGAAACCACTGCGATAAGTAGGCCGCTTCGACCTGGAGAGACTGGAGATGCGCTGCCATTGTTGGCATGTGCTGGGTAAGGAGACGCTGGAACTGATAGATTCGGAGGTGAAGACCAGACAGATCTGGCAGGAAGCAGGATCTGAGATCGTAATGCTCCATGAGTCTGCGATTTTTATTAGTCTCGGTCAAGCACTGACGGATTATGCTTATGGCTCCTACCTGACGAGAATGCAGAAAGCCTCCTTGTCACCCATGTGCATCAACAGTGGGCCGACCAGGAAACCCAGCCCCTGACAGTATCCAATTTTGGCGTCGTACAGACTGAAGCACTTAAGGACCCGCCCAAGCATCTTTTGTCCTTCGCCCTCAGGGTCCTTGAACATCTCCACACCGGGGAAGCTCCTTCCAAGGTCCTTGCTGATAATGCCCTCGTAGGGACTTGACTCTCCGCAAAGCCTGTCGTAATGTTCCTCCAGCACCAGGTCCCTTGCTCCTGCCATGCTCACCCATACCACGCCTCGCAGTGGTGGAGGGATGCCACTTCTGATTTTGTTAGACGTGAGAGTCGGCAGTCGCTGCGCAGTTTGTGGGTAGTCTTTCACGAGCGCAGCCCAGAACTCGAGCTCAGTCATGGGCGGAGGTTCGGGGAAAGACGATTCTCGTGCCAATTGGTTGGAAGGCTCCTTGATGAGCTTCTTCAGCTGATGCACTGAAGGAGGACGCGACTGGCTTCGTGCTCGAGCTTTGATACCAGACTTGGGATCAACAGCTAAAGCATTGTTCTCTTCTTCAAGCCTCGCTAGCAAGAACGCCATCGACTGTGTTTGTCAGCTTCCATTCCGTGCCGCTGTTGTAAGACACGGGACAAACCTCGTCTGAGCCTTCCTCACGTGTCTCCTGTTCCTCGGTCTTTTCCAGTTGCTTCCAGTTTCCATGAGTGCTCGTTTCAGAGCTTGAGCTGTCGCTTCTGGATCGATGACTGAGATTCTCGTGTGAAGACTTCCATGAAGTACCTCTCGATGTATCAACGGGGTTGCGGTCAACGTCTCCTGTAGCTTCGAATTCGGTGGGCTTGCTGTCAAAGCATACATCCACCCCGTGCATAATCTCGAGAGAGCTGGGACGTCGAGTGTGCGACACAGTGGCCGTTTCAGTGTGCTCTTGCGAAGTTGCTGGGTTATCTGCATCCTCATCGGACAGTCTAATAGTGACCATCGAATCCGTTGACGACGGCGGGCTGTTCAGGTATGCTGGGGGCGACGACGCCAGCGTTGTTTGCTGTGGACCCTGCGTGTCGAGCTCCATTATGGATGTGTGGTGGGTCGAGATACGAATCGCTCGTGCGGTGACAAGGCGGGCTCAAGGATAGCCGGTGTCGTATTAGAGTTCTGGTAATGATCGAGAGAGGGGATTGCCTGCAGTCCCCTTGAAAACGTCTTCTTCTAGTCCGGAGTGAGCTTGAACGCTTCCTCGTGTGGCACCTTGTCTTGCCGTCGTCCGACTCAATCTCAATCGCAGGTCAGTGGTGCTTCAAGGGCACATTAAAGAGCGTGATAGTTTGGAGAGCGCGCTGAATCTGAGCTTGCCAAAAGAATGAGGCTAGCCAGAACACACGATAAAGACGGCAAAGAATTGAATGAGATGCCACCACACCGAGAGAGGGAGGAAACGAAAAGCAGAGGCAGCCGAACGAAGACCCAGGGCTGTTCAGGGTCAAGGGTTGAGTTCAGACTAAAATTCAATGTGGCATGGCGCCCCCACGCGCCGACACGTGCGAATGGGCTGGGAAACCTCTACCCCACGGTCCGCCGACTCCGACGACACTCCCTCTGGAGAGGAGGAACTCGTCGTCTCTAAGGTGATGCTTCTCAACTTCTCCAATGGCACTCGTCTGCGAAGGCGGAGTGGCCGCTAGAATGCCACGCCGGTAGCGTCGTGCGCTTTAGCACTGGCAGCTGCAGTAGCCCACAGCAACTCTGCCCATGGATGCCAGCGACTCAGTCGTCGCTATACCACCCTTCGTGGGTCAGCTCGAACTCACGTTGCGGCAAACAGCCCAGATCTGTGGTCGGATGGGGACTGGCGGCTTGGAAAGTTGTCTCCACTCGTAAGAGGTGGCGAAACTTCTTTGTTCAGGTACTCTTTGTACTGCCCTGGCTGGAGGCTTCTGCAAGCCGCGTCCTCCACCTTTGCAATCTCTCCCCGTCTTAATTTCCTCAACACCACAGATGCACCCACTGATTGTGCGAAACACTCACATCGTTTGTCCCTGCCTAATCGACAAACAATCAAACCACTCCTCTATACCGTGAACAGGAGCGCGAGAGAGCCACTGGGACAGAGCAAGATTGCTGTGCCAGCCTGGAGATTTCTGGAATGTGGTCACTGTCCTCACGCAAAACGACCACAAACGAAGGCGGGAATAAAGGATCAATGGAGGGAAGTATTCCGCGACGCAATCTGCTTGGCAAGCAGCACCGGCATAGAACATGCAGAACTAGATATTGGCAGTGGAACGCATACCACCACACAATTACATCTTCTCTGTTTGGTCACAACTCTCAATCCTGTATCTCCGCTCTCTGAATATTACCACGACTTCGTCCTAAACACCATCTCCGCTTCCACCACAACGACCTCATCAATAAAGCGCCAATAAATCCTCGATCCAGCTTCAGAATGGCCAGCAATATAAGCAACGCCGTCGGGAGTGAGGACAACGACGAAAACCTCACCAAAACCTTCCTCTCCTCCGCTCATCCTCCTTACAAGCTCAATCTCGCGGCCGTGCACGTGAGCCATTCCAAGTTTCATTCAACTACAAAACCTCCTTCATTCAACCACAAACCCTCCTCCATTTAATCCACACGGCTTCTGTAGCAATACCGGCCTACGCCTATAAAGCAACTGTCGTCTGTCTTTAAAATCCGCAGCTTCACGCCTTCACCCCCTAGCGATTAGCGTCCGCGGAACACGATCTGTCACCTCACTTGACTTACTGTATGTACACCCCGCGGATAAAGGCGTCTTGACTTCTAACACACGCCACAGAGAGAAGTATTCGGCAGGCACTAGCGGACTACTCCACCGACGATGGCAAACGAAGATCCAATGCTGACAGCATTGGCAACGCCAGACACGCGTCCGCTAGCCGCGTCGTCATCACATTTGTCAACCAGAGGTCCCACGTCTACACCTTCTATTCCTCTCGCATTCGCGCAGAGCACGTCCCTTCTCATCGCATACTACATTCTCGACGTACAATTTGGTGGCGTAAAGATTGTGTTCGACACCACGGAGGCACTGAAACTGGAGGCTCCAAGCTCTCGCTTGTCGTCGAGGTCATTCCGATCTTCTCTGAGCTTATTTCTGTCGGTCGTGGCTGCTTCCAACCCCTCCTTGACCTTGGCTTGTTGTACGTCCAATATCCGTTGGACAGCCGACTGCCGCGTCCGACGCAGTCAGGTGTTCGTTCTTCATCTGCGTCGCTAGTCAAACATCGGCCAGACAGCCGCAGAGGACACAAGTCTCGTGGCACAGGATCCGTATCGCCTGACAAGACAAGGCAACCTTCTCTTTCGATCAGTGGCCCTCCGCCGTTGTCTCAACCGGCAGCCCGAACGCATGAGCAGCCGGCGCGCTATCCCATTTTCAAAGCGTATCCATCTCTCGAGGCTACATACCGAGATGCAGATGCCAACAATGGTCCTGGTCGCTCCGAGGCTCTCGCGAGACACCTAGAAATTGCACTCCTGGACCATGCAAGGAACAGAGATAGTCTGACCGACCTGACCACACTAGGAGTTGTTAGGGGGAGGCGCGGCGCTAAGGGAAGCCACGGTTCTGGCGACCATGATTGAAAGGAATGAGACGATTCGAGACCTGCGCCGGTAGCTTCCTCGTCTCTCAATTTTGACGCTAACGAGCTCGGAGACCCGAAGAAATCGTGGACAAAACCGGGCATGCGCGAGCCCTTATATCCGTATCAGCTGGTAGCCGTCCTCTAGATGGCCGAACAAGAGCGACAACCTCCACAGGGCGGCATTGTCGCTGACTTAACGGGGTTCGGAAAGAGCGTTAAGACACTAGCCCGATACGTTGTCAATCGTTGGCTAAACATTGCCTAGCAAGACGTTGCGGTGTCTAGACGAAGGAGAGATAGGAGGCATCTACCTAAGGAACAATCGCCCGACGCCGTCTGCCCGACCGACGCTAAAGCACCAAACGGGAGGCACTACTCATTCCCGTGTCCCTATAAGATTGGAAGTATTACCAGTTCCCTGTATCCTATAGACGGTCTAGGACTGCCACTTGCTTTAGGTGCTGGCTCTCATCTTGTCGTTCGTTGCGATACCCCTTTGCGTACGATCCTGGCGTGGCGTGGCGTGGCGTTGCGTTGCTTTCTTGCCACGTAAGCGGGACCTCTCATCGGCCAGAAACACGTCTAGTACGTCTACATTCTACGAAACAAGCACACCGTCGACATCTATCTAGAGTGCCTCAACTGCCACAAATACTACGACTAGCTGCGCGCGCTCGCCCTCGCGGTCTTCCATCCTTACATTAGAGTCGTCTAGGAAGATGTAGAGGCAGACTGTATCCCCATAGAGACAAGGCTGGAGATACAAGAGTATTGTTTCACAGATCGATGCGAGCATTACCTTCCTATTGCCAAACCTCCGGTTTACCCTTCATAACACCATGCTTCTAAACTACAGCTGCTCTTTCTATAACTTGCATGAACGACGCTACATATACGATAGCACCAGCACAATATACCAACACCCTCGTCATACTGCGTGAGGACTTGTCCCAATCTCCTTCGACGCTTCGGAGCGGCGTTTCGAGAACGGCGCCGCGGATGTAGTTTCCATCACCAGCTCCTGGAAATATCCGACAGCTGTACTACACCCGTCCACGTGTTGTGAGATGGATGTTCGCTTGGTGCAATGCGGACGACACTAAAAGGTCCTTCGTCCACCGCTGGCCCTTCCACTCCGGCAGGAGCATTGGAGCGTGGAGATTTAGAGTCGAGCACCCGACTACGGGCTACAGGCCTGACCCAGGACCAAATCGACCTTCTGGACGTGCCGTTCGAGTCCACACCGGAAAGGTCCCTGGCTGCGCCATGGTTGGCTTCTCCAGCGCCGATGCCCACCTACAGAAGCATAGTCAGTGAGACGTTCGCGGAGACGGTGTGTCTCTACCAAGTAGTCCGTGCCCTGGACATCCCCGCGTACTTCACTGGCGCCGGTTTGCCGAAGTGAATCAAGGACTGGATCTCACGTTGGTTGGGGGGAGCCAGACTTGCACAAAGCGAGGGATTGAGGACGGTGGCCCCGACAAAAGGAACTTCTGCTTCGAACACACCACAAACAGCTCTAACCGAGGAGGACCAGGAGACGGTGGCAGGAGGGGGAGGAGATGACGCAGCGGATGCAGAAGAGAGCAGTGATGTAGAGATTGAAGACGCTGACGAGGATACGAACGATGCAACGTAGGAACTCATGATGATGTTGGATTCTTCCTGCTTTACAACAGCACTCAGACAGGGGACGAAAACACTTGCATAGAACAGCGCCAGCGTACACAATCGTATCCTGCCTCACAGTCTTAACTCCTCAGCCTTGCATGAAATAGTTAACGAGGAACCTGAACTCACGAAGTGCGAAGCGGACTAAATCAGACGAATTCGTCGCCCAATTGTACCCCTGAATTTCGTTGCAAGATTCATAACAACCTCACAACCTTCGACCACACTAAGATTGGCTCACGTTCGCGGACAACGCTCGCTTAGTGTAGTGAAAGGCTGCTTTCAACACACGAGATCGAAGAGACATCGACAAACCTCACAATTCAGCTTACCTTTTTCTTCTTTCAACCCGTTTTTCTTCACCCTGTTTCTCCACACTCCGTCGAACGGGATCAACAAACTTCAGCTTCTGTTGCTGTGAGACAACACGATCTTCCTGCAAAGCTTTATCACCCCTTATCGCAACGTTTTGCAAGCTCAATCAGTAAGACCATCGACTCCTTTTCGGGTCAGCCTGCATGCCAAACAGCATCTAACACTCGAATCAGCGACACACCCGGCAGCGTTTCTTCAATCAAACCTTCCACATCTCGGACCATGGCGGACCTTCCTCCGAACGGACCGAGAGAAGGCGCCAACATCGACGACATAAACTCCCTTGGCCCAAAGCTCCTGACCGAGGCAGAGCTAAGAGCCGACGTGGCAGAGCTCGTCGCATGGAGTGAACGGCAGAAGCGTCTTCGCGAAGACGAAGATGCCCTCTTAGAAGATCTCAAAGACGAACCGGACCTCAGCGAGAAGTTCGAAGCGCTTCTTCTCATGGATCGGATGAAGAGACGCGCCATTCGAGACGGTCCACAACCGGGAAACTACAAGTACTCAGCTACAACTGGCCGTTTCGTTGAAGTAGAACCGAAGCTTCGCGATCGTCGTCTTGGGATCGCCGACCGCCAGAACCCTGGACAATTCCTCCCGCCGAAGTTCGATCCGCATAATCCGGACACTTACCCCGTGAGCGACCTAAGGTCTACGATTAATAGGTCTCCGATCCAAGAAGCTCGTGGAGAAGAAGAAGAAGTCCCACCGCCAGGCGTCCCTAAGAGATCTTCGGCGACAGCGGGTGCACCTCGAGCAAAAGCGCAGGCGGCTCCAGCAAAGGCAGCCTCAGGAACGGCAAAGAAAGTGTTTGCCAAGACTCGCAAAGACACCACGCAGAGCTCGGCTGTCAATGAGATCTCTGACACAGACAGCCGTGTGGACGAGGACGAAGCTGCACCACCACGTCGAGTAGGAACGGGGGACCGTAGCGGCCTTTTAGTAAACCTCAGGTCGTCGGACGAGTGGGACGAGACAGTGCAGGCTACGCCACCCCTTCGTGTGTTGAAAATCGCCGCGAGAAATCCAAGGAGCCCTTCAATGCTTCTCGAGGCAGAAGAAGGGAACAAGAACACGGAATCCGCACCAAATCGTCCAACCAGAGGAGCTTCTGGACGTATGCGTGACAGATTAAGCTCCCTCTTGGCACGCCTCGAGAACGCAGATGATCCCTCCGAGGAAGAAGAGGCTGCACCGTCTCATCCAGCAAAAAAGGTGAAAACTGCTCCGGAAGAGAGTCCAGGCGGCCAGCCAGATGCTCAAGAGGACAGCGAGGATCAATTGGACGAATCTTTCGATGACGATGACTCCGACGATGAGGACGCCGATGAGGACGCTCAGGGAGACGACTCCGACTCTGACGATGATCCCGGATTCGACGATGCGAAGTCTGGCAGCAAGCGTAAGCACTCAGGAAGGAAGACGAAGCTGGCCAAGAAAGTGAAGACCCAAAGTGGTCAAAGGCATGCTCGAACCTCCTCATCCCCCGATCTTGGAGCCAGCATCCCGGCAGTCTCGAAGGTGGAGTCCAGCTTTCACAAGTTCAAGAGAGGCCGCATTGAGGATGATCGTCTATTCCTCACTATCCGCGACAAATTCCACCACAAGGGTGAACTGAGGAGCTACCCATACACCAAAGAGGTCGACTGGGAGGACCAAGCCTGCATCTCCAGGCTGAACAAATGGAAGGTAAGTCAGCACGCTGCTGTTGTCTGAGGGGGTAACCAGCTAACTGTACAGTAGTCCCAGATCCAACGTCGATGTACGGGCAAGACCGTACGTAATCGCGTGGTGGCTTACCTCGATGAAGAGAAGCAGTGGATCCTCGACCATCGCACCAAGAATGGGAGCACGGCAAAGAAGATCATGGAAGACTTCAATGCACACTGGGGTGGAAAGGTCATCAAAGGGGAAAAGCGTCCAGAGAGGACGGCAGCCTCCATCGGGTCGGAGCTCAGACGCCAGGAGCAAAGGGCAGCAACGGCGGCGGTGGCGACAGCGAGCACTGCTCCAGCAGCAGCAGCAGCACTGACACCAGCCTTGGCTACTGCTACAACCACAGCTACAGCTGGAGTAGCAACCGCAGCGGCTACAGCCACAGCCACAGCTTCGACTCCAACACCAGCGGCAGCGCAACCTCCAAGTGCAGCCCCGACCCCGAAGAGCAAGAACACCAGTGATAAAAAGACATAATAAGAGGCAAGAAACATGACGCGATGCTTCTATGCAGAATAGAGGATAGAGATTGCCAGAGAGATAGATGAAGTAGAGAGGGTGTTAGGAAAACAGAGAGAGACAGACAAACAAAGAGGGGAGAGAAGACATGTCGATGTTTCCCTTGATAGCACTAGGCTCACTGCACCACCTGCTAGGGACCAGACTTCTCACGCAAGCTCCGTCCTACTTAAAACAAGCGTATCATGTCATACATACATTCACAGTCTATATCCTGCTTTGGTGACCAATACCACTATCTTTCTGTAGGTGTCGAGCTTGTTGTGGGTATAGTAAGGCCGCGGAGAGGCGAGCCTTGACGTGGTCTTGTACTTGAGTGGCAACAGCGGTAACTGCACGGCTTGGTTTTGGGAAGGTAAGAGCTTGACGTTCAGCTCTTCGCCTCTGCCGCACGTCTGGTAAGAACTATCTTTTAGATCGACTGATGTATGTATCTCTCATGATTTTGCGTTAGGGTGGAGCTCGGATTAACGAAGTCGCCGTAACGAAGTCGCCGGTGAGGCTGAATTTAGAGTAATAAGCTTAAAGTTAGCCTTGTTTTGCTCCATCTCTACGACTTCACTTATCACACTTACGTACCCCGATATGTCCGTCACCTAACCTTCTACCAACTCCGCGTTATCACCTCGCTCCATCACAGCCATGCGTCTACTTACCCTTCTCCCTGTGGTCCTCTTGGCAGCCTTCTCTATGCCTACTCTCGCCGAACACACCTCCAACTGGGCCGTCCTCGTCAGCACATCCCGCTTCTGGTTCAACTACCGACACCTCGCCAACGTCCTCTCGCTCTACCGCACCGTCAAGCGTCTCGGCATTCCCGATTCGCAAATAATCCTCATGCTGCCCGACGACATGGCGTGCAACCCGCGCAATACCTTCCCGGGCTCCGTGTTCAATGACAAGAACCGGCTGCTTGACCTATATGACGACGACTCCAAGGGCGGGCAGGGCATGGGCGGCATCGAGGTCGATTATAGAGGCTATGAGGTCACGGTGGAGAACTTCATCAGGTTGTTGACGGATCGCTGGAGTGAGGACTATCCGCGGAGCAAGCGGCTCATGACGGACGAGAGGAGTAACATTCTGATCTATATGACGGGGCATGGGGGAAATGAATTCTTGAAGTTTCAGGACAGTGAGGAAATTAGTGCGTTTGACCTCGCGGATGCTTTCGAGCAAATGTGGGAGAAAAAGAGGTATGTATTCCTTGCATTCCTTCTATCACCATCCTTTCGTCTGCTTCGCTCTTCAATCACTATGCGCGAGAATTCCGGCTGGATGTGTAGATCGCAAGTCCTGCTTCAAAGTTGTCGTTCCTAAGGGTTACGGTCTGACGTCTCGTCTTTCTTCGTCGTCGCAGATACCATGAACTCCTCTTCATGATCGACACCTGCCAAGCCAACACTATGTACACAAAAATGTACTCCTCCGCCATAATTGCCACCGGCTCCAGCGAGATCGACCAGTCCTCCTACTCGCACCACGCAGACCAAGACGTCGGCGTCGCCGTCATCGATCGCTACACCTACTACAACCTTGAGTTCCTCGAAACCGAAGTCACCAGCGCCAGCTCGAAAAAGACGCTGGGGGATTTGTTCGACAGCTATGATGAGGTCAAGATACATAGCAAAGCTGGTGTGCGGTATGATCTTTTTGAGGGCGGCGAGCTGGAGGTGAGGAAGAGACTGGTGATGGACTTCTTTGGCAACGTGCAGAACGTGGAGCTGGACGCAGCGAACACAGGAGTGGTAGCTAACGAGATCCGGTGGAGGCAAGAATTAGAGGAGCTGGGCAAGATGATTGAATTCGCCAAAAAGGCGGGCAATCATACAGACGCATCACCTATCCAGCCAGGTCCCGACTACGCCGAAGCTGCCGTGCGAAGCGCCGAGTCGGCGGAGACGATCAAGCTCAACGGTGCCGCCGAGGTCAAGCAAGACAACACATGGGGCAAGCGCCTTGTCGGTGCCGGTGCACTGCTCGGCTGCCTAGGTGTCTGGGCCGCTGGGTCCTGGTTCGAAGGGAAGTGACGGAGGCAGTACTCCGTAGTACAAGGTCTTACAGGCGCTGTACCGTTGCAGTACGGAATGTGCACCGTTTCAGCCTAAGACTCGGCTGCATTCAGCATGCTACATGGGAATCATGGCCAACACCAACGCATCCCGGAGGTCTATACAACGCCGCACGCTACGATTCACCTCTGCGTAATCGAAACGCCAGACGAAGCATCGCATATTTGTCTGATCAACGACCACCCATCCATCTACCAGCGACCTCTACAGTGTCCCATCCAGCATGTATATCGGTGCGCGAGCCTTGACCCAAATACCGGAAGCGACAGCAACATCCGCAGCGCATCAACCCCGCCGTCACCACAGCATACACCACACCCGAACAATACCATCAGCATCCACGAAGCATCGACCTCATCCCACGCGTCATACTCACAACCCCTCCACATCGCTGTGGACGAGGACGAGTATCGCTCGCGCAGCGTAGCGAAATGTGGCCGAACGACACTGTGGCGCGTTGTCGTCGCTTTGCTGCGGCGCAGCGGAGAGGTGTCGAGATACAGACCACGGGACGAGACGTCACCCGTCTCTTCATTCTTGGTTGCGCCTGAACCTCGAAGAGCGGCGTTGTGGCGTGCCACGAGGCAGTGGTGCGGAAGCGTGTCAGTCGGGCGCCGGATGCCAGACGGCTACCGGTCACGCAATGTTGTGTACGGTTGTAGAGCTTGTCAGACGCAGTAGAAGCAGCCGGTGGTGTTTGATCGCGCATCCTGTATTCCGCAGCCAGCTACACGTATAGCGTCTGGCTTCTTGTCAACTCTAGTCTCAACAATACAAGCTTGCTGCGAGACTGCAAGGCTGTGAAGGGTTGGGGTACTAGTATTACCTTGTACGATCGCGTAGTCGACCTGCAAAACACCTTTGACCTCTTTGGGAGCTGTGGCGTTAGAACAACACTGGGGGCCCGTTGCGAGCGAGTGCTGGAGTTACGTGTGGATTGTGTCTAGATACGGGGCCATAGCTAGGTGGGTAGATATCTCGCTTCCACAGAGAAGCCGCATAGACACGCTCTCAACGACTCCCCTTCTCACCCTCCCCGCTCGCGAGCCGTCTGCAGGCCCCGAACAAGCGTCTCCGCTGTGGATGGTCCACATCGCTCACGCTCACACCGTCCGATTGAACCGATCGTCCTCATCGGCCACGCCGGGCGCGACCTCCCTGACCTCGTCTCGCGTGACCTGCGCCGCAGCCAAGGCGGCGTCTTCGGCGTCCGAGGCTTCGGCTTCGACGTACGCTGTCAGCGCTACAGGATCCTCTGTTTTTCCGATCCCTCCATTGACCCCCTTGACCTTGTTCCCCCCGTTGGTGGCTGCGTCGACGTCGGCCTGTGTTGCTGAGTAATTTGGGCGTGTGGACGAGGGTTGGGCGTGGTTGGGCTCGGTGCGGGCGGCGCGCTGTTCTTGGCTGTGGTCGATGAGCGGCGAGGAGTCGTTGTAGAGTCGGAGGAGCATTGCTCTGTTCGGGGAAGGGCGTTAGCTAGTCGAACGACTGGAGCGGTAACAGGAAGGGGGTGGGCAAAGGGGTGAGATGACTGCGGCGAGAGCGTATCGAGCAGAATTGTGGAATAAAGTGGATGAGGAAGGGTGAGGGGGTGAGTGGGGAGTATACTGGGCAGGGAACGTACCTTCGCTCTTCTTTCGGCAACATCAGGTTCAGTGACGAAACGCTGCGCCAGAGCGGCAGAACCATACGCTCCCTGTGATGTCAGGTCAGTATAACAGTAACGCAAGCGTGCAGACCACTGGCGGCATGTTCTTCAACCACCAGACTTACTCAAACCCATCCTCCGCATCACTAGCCTCGACCCTCAACACACAGCACCCCATCCCAATATCCCTCACCCTCTCACCAATCTCGCCCAGCTCTTGCCAGCCATCCGCCGCGACCTTTGGAAACATCTCAATCAGCAGCCGTCTCAGTGTCTCCCGTCTCCACAGCCTGACCACTCGTCCCTCGCCCACCCACGCCTCGACGATCGGCAGGCCTTCGCTCTGGATGCGCCAGCGGCAGATGTCGCGGCCCTGTGCGTCCTGCTTCATGAACATCTTGACGCCGCAGTGCACGAACTTCATGCCCTTGCCCTCGTTCTGCTCGAGGATGCGGCACGCGAGGGCGGAGGTGTAGTAGACGGCTTTGACGGGTTCGCCAGTGGCGTTGCGCACCATGAAGCGGTCGCGTGGGAAGCGTGGGGAGAGCGAGTAGAAGGCGTAGATGCTGAGAAGCTCGGGGTGCGAGGGATCGAGGTACTTAAAGGGCTCTTCGTGCGGTTGATTGTTCTTGCGCTTGGAAGTGCGGTTGTCAGTTTGTGAGGGGAGGGAGACGCCGGCGTCTGTGTCTTCGTCCACAGGTGTTGTGGGTTCGTCAAGTTCGTTGCCTGGAGGCGGATATGTTAAAGGCGGCGCCCCATCGTCATGCCTGTGCTCGGTGAGGGATAGCTCTGCACCTGGTGGTGGCGGCCAGTGTACTTGTCTATCCTGCTCTCCTGGCAAATTGGGATCTTCGGCTCCTTCTCGTAGCCTGATCTTCTTCGCCGAAGACGCTTCGCCGTACTCATCGAGACCACGCTTGATGCCTGCACTGCCAACGCTTTGCGAGTTTGATTGGTTCTGTCGTGCCACTGGCGGCGCATTTCCATTATCCATATCGTCGTCCGGATTCGTGTGGATCGGCACGAGCTTGTCGAGTGACTCGAGATGATGTAGGCCGTCGG
Organism: Cryomyces minteri; assembly: GCA_005059845.1. Lineage (NCBI taxonomy): Eukaryota > Fungi > Ascomycota > Dothideomycetes > Cryomyces > Cryomyces minteri. Next base: position 34,408 of record NAJN01000007.1, on the reverse strand, counting down.
GATCATCGCCATTAGCAGTGCTTGCCTCGATCTCGTTTACCACTGATATTATCGAAGGTGCCAGATTGGATTTCACCTTCTTCGGCTCGGATTCTGGTCTTGCGCGGATCTCTGACCGCTTCTCCAGTACCGTGATGAAGAAGCCCCCGGTGTCTTGCTGATGTGGGTAGACACGCATACAGCGCTCGAAGGGGAGCTTCTCGTCTGTAGGTGGAAACATGGCCTCCACGAGTCGTGCGAAGCTCTCGTCGTCTGGTCCTGCCTTCTCTTTCGCCGCGTCTACCTCTGCCCAAGAACTCCATATCCGGCCTGCTTTGTCCATGACCTTCCACTGTGAAAGCCCGTGATTCCTCTTCAAGCCTGGTAGCTTGTCACTGCAATCCACCATGTTGACCTTTGCCAAGCCACCGCAACGATCGACAGCGCTCGCTATCACAGCCTCGTTTTCCACAGGGTTCATGCTGCATGTCGAGTATACTACTCTGCCACCAACTTTCAACATCTGTAGTGCTCTCACCAATATTCTGACCTGTACGCAGTGCAGTCCCAGGCCGTTTCCTGGTATCCAGTCCTTCCAGATGTTCGGGTTCTTTCGACATGTTCCATCGCCCGAGCACGGCACATCTGCCAATATCCTATCAAACTTCAAAATGCTGCTCTTCTGTCCATCACCCTTCGGCAACTCGATTGAAGGAAACAGTGTCGCATCATGGTTCATGACGATGAGGTTAGGCGAATTGAGCCGCTTGACCTGGTGTACAAGCATCTGCGCGCGGCGGTAATCAACATCATTCGCAATCAGCAGACCGGTAGACCGCCCATCGTCCGACCAATCTTCCTCCGAGTTGGCCTGCTCCATCTCGGCCTTGACCTCCATACCATCCGGACTCAGCTGTCTCTTCTCCTTCTGCGCGATGTCATGTAGCACCTTGCGGACTCGCGCCTCTTCACCTCCATGAACCATCTCTATCAGCTGAGCGCTCTTGCTTCCTGGTGCCGCGCACAAATCCAAGACGGCCATTCCGGGCTTGATGTCCATCAATAACGGCGGGATCATGCTCACAACTTCCTGCCGACTGATGTTTCCCACGCTCGTTTCGGAGACCAGGAACTTCTGAAAGGAGGCGAAGGGCGGGAATTTGCGAACAACGTTCTTGGGAGTGGTCATGGCCCATGCGAGCTGTTCTGGATACCAAGGGATCGGTTTGGGAGGTTCGACGGGCTCATCGTTGTATTTGACAGAGGTGATTTCGGGAACGTAGTGCTCAACTAGGCGCTTCTGAACAGCGAGCGCGTGTCTACTTAAGTCAGAAAAAACCAGAGCAGCGCGTCAAACGTCAGCGAAATTGAGTATATATGTACCCTTTAGATCCAGCAAATCTGAAGCTGTTAGGAAGCTCCCTCTTGATCGCACTCCAGAACTCTTCCCTCTCTTCACCCTCGGGTACGATGCTGAGCTCATTGTAGAATCGTTCGAATCTCTCGTTCTGCTTTGTGACCTCGACATAGGGCTGTCTTGCGCCGGAGGAAGGTCCCCAGCCGCCTCTTCCTCCGCCGCGACCTCTGCCTCCACGGCCTCGGCTATTCTGAAACATGTCAGTAGAGAGCATTGACGTCTGGACAACGCGCGCCTACGTTTTTCTTGCCTCCTCTAGGCATTGCGAGGATGGTTGTAAGGGTTATGCAATCTAAAGCTGCGAAAGCTTCAAATCCCGAAGATCGAGCTTGATAGTTTCTCCGGCCGCCGAAGATTCTAAAGCTTTTCCAGATGACGTAGTGGTAAAGCAATACATGTCATCTAAAGTCGAAACGGCATACAGTGAGCGGACAGACAGAGCAATTCATAGTACGGATCAAAGAATGAACGAACACCTTCAGTTCGAGTCAATGGACACTAAGCTATGGTGTTCAGCACTAACCGAACTCCCCTTTAGAGCGCTATCACCAAATTCCCAGGCCTTCGCCGCAGAACTCACAACCCCCAGTCATCAGTACCCCGAACTCCCCCACCTTCCACTGACTTCCACCTTCTCTCACCTCTTCTTCACCTGTACTGCCTCGTCTCCTTGTCGCACCACTCCCAGAACTTCTCCGCCTTCCCATTTCCACTCTCGGCCACCGGCCGGGTAGAAGGCACGATATCCTTCCTGAACGTGCCGAAGCGGCCCCACGGGATGATATACGCACCATTCTGCGCGGGGGTGACGTCTGGGGACCAGCCGGCGAAAAGCTCGGTATAGGCGCCGAAGACGGGCTTGTGGAGGAAGACTCTCTGTGCAGTTGTCAGTGTCTGTATATGTGGGGACTTCTTGGGGTGAGGAATGGAAGGTGGTTCGTTGCTGAGACGTAGTAGATGGAGCGGGGGCATGGAGACTCACGGATAGTATCCTGAACACGCCGTTCTCAACATGTCGCTGCAGCTCGCTCTGAAGGTTGCCAGGATTCCACGCCACGCTCACGATCCCATCCTTGCCATATCTACGCGCGGTCTCGGTGGCGAGGAACACGTTCCCGACTTTCGACGTGCCGTAGTCTGCCGAGGGTTTGCCGAGCACTTTTGGACTTCCGTCTGAGTCAAAGAGCATCCCGCCTGGTTTAGGCGAGTATGTGTCTACGCCCAGCGACCCTGCCCACGTCACTCTAACGGAACCTGGAGGAGAGGACTCGGCGGTGGACTTGAGCGTCGGGAGGAGGAATGAGGTGAAGAGGAAGTGGCCAAGGCAGTTTGTGGCCATTTGGACTTCGTAGCCCTGTAAGATGTGTTAGCGCCTGCGCGTGAGGTGTCTAGAAATGCCAATCGACACGCACCTGAGCCGACTTCGACCCAACTGGAGGCATCATCACCCCCGCATTGTTGGTCAGAACATCCAGACGGGACTCCTTGGCGAGGAACTCCTCAGCGCTATGCTTGATGGTCGTGAGGTCTTGCAGGTCGAGGAGCAGGAGTTCGACGCGGCCTTTGGAGGACGGGAACGCGGATTTGATGGATGAGATTGCCTTGTCGCCTTTTGCTTGGGACCGGCCTGCGATGTAGACTGTGCCGTTGTGCTGGTAGAGGATTTTGGAGAGCTCGAAGCCGACTCCGGCATAGCCTCCAGTCACGATGAAGACCTGCGATTGAACGTGAGCGCTCGTGTGCAGTGGAAGGTGGTGCGGTCGTGGATGCGTATGTGTACCTTGCCATGCTGGTCCTTGAGGTTCTTCTCGGTCAGGACGGGCTCGGGAAGGAAGAAAGACTGAGACAATATGTTGCCCATGATTGCTTGATGTCGATCGGATACGTTGGGATCGAGGACAGTACGATGCGTGGAGATGAGTGTTTCCTGTAGCTGAGGTGGGAGCTTCACTTTAATACAAAAAGCTTCGCAACACCATAGGTCGCCTCCGCATCGTACGCGGGCTCGTTGCTGACTGGAGCGCACATAGCGGCCGCATTCACACGCTTTGGATATTGCTCACGGCGATATGCAGTTACGTACAGCTCAAATCCGCTTTCGTCCATGATTTCTGGGCCGCACAGCTCGTCGGCGGAGTTCATTCGCCCCGAACTGCTTGGCGAGTCACGCGTTCTTGCTTACAGGTACATTACATTATCACCGTGCAGCATCCAATCGTCTTTCAGTACTTCAAGACTACCCTACTAAAGTCGGATAGAAGAGGAGCTACCCCAGATCTGATGGCCAGTTCAGAGATGCAAATAAAGGGGAGTGATGAGCGATATTGAATAATGCATTCGCTCACTGTAGCAATTAGGTAAGTAAGCTCTCATCCCTCGTACATGAATTCGCATCCTTTGCCCAGACACATGGTCAAGCTGCCTGAATGTTTGCAGAGGCGTTCTTGGATCGAACCCAATGTGGGACGGCCGTCCCATTACAGAATTTCAAGCCTTCAGGATCCATTCTTCTCGCGCTTCTCTCCCTTCAACCCAGCCGCCCACGCCGCAGTCGTCGTCACTTTCTGCGCGAACAGCGGCCAGATGATGTTCGTCGCCGCGTTCTTCTGCTCCGTGCTGAATGCAGCAGTTGCGTCGGTGCTGTCAGGCGCGACGATCAGTCATCGGCTGTCCTACCGCAGGTAAGGAAGGGTCGCGTTGAGACTCACAGCATTGTAACGTGGTATCCGCTTTTGGGTGGAAATGTTAGCTAGCGGTATAGAGAGAGTGATCGTGGGAGCAGACGGAGGGGACTCACAGTTCGTACGCATATCGCGCAGTCGTCTCGACGCAGGTATTGGTGACCAGGCCCGCGAAGACGACATGTGTGATTCCCCGCTGGCGGAGGAGGAAGTCCAGATCTGTGTTTTGGAACGAGCTGTAGCAGCAAGTGTCGTCAGCACACAACCACTTTCAACCACTGTCACCATACAGAAGCGAACCGACCTGCTATTCCAATGCTTCGACAACACCACATCCCCATTCTCCAGCACCGGTTCCATCCCCTCAAAGATCCGCGCGCCCCAGCTGCCCTCCTCAAACACTTTGCCCTCCTTCTGCGTGACATGGGTCGCCGTCATCTGCTGCCAGCCGTCATAGTTACCCGGTTTATACTGCTGGTGCAGACCGTAGTAGACGGGGATGCGCGCCGCTCGGGCGGTGGCGAGGACTTCGTGCATGTGCGTGATGGTATCTGTGTCTTTGAGAGACTCGGCGAGCGCGCTGTAGAGCTTGCCAGCGGGGTGGATGAAGTCGTTGTAGGGGTCGATGAATATGATGGCGCTGTGAGAGGCCATGACAGAGGCTTGAGGTGAGTTTGACTTGGACAATATGGTGTGTAAAGTGTGGAGAAGGTCGGGGAGATGAGGGAGTGATGTCTAAGGAGAGACAGGTTGTAGGGAATGCGATCATGACTCTTATACTCCACAGCTCCTATTGCTGATGCACCTGAGTCGGCTTCACATCAGGCGGATCAGATTACTCATATAGTGTCGTGATCGTACAGTAATGAACCAAGCAACAGCTGTGTAATACTGCGCAGCTAGACAGATAGCCACTTTGAGTGTGTGCCGTATACTATCCTCTATGTTCGGCTGACGAAGCAAGCCACGGGTGACTGAGAGAAGAAGTCTGTCTGTGGCATGATTCTACGGTCCAATTGAGCTCAGCTATAAGATAGCATGATGTTTTTGAACACTGCCGATAGAGGTGTTTTGTATCAATGACAGAATGTGAACTCCTAGGGGAGTGAGTATGATGCTGTGTGAAGTGGAGACTTCACTTTCGATAGCATCTGAATCCGTGGGTTGATGCTGTTCCTACAGTTCATTGCACTCGCTACACCCACCTAGACAGTGATAAACATTCTAGTAAATAATGGAAGACTGGAAGCAGCGGAGAAATGGTCACGGTACGAAGTGGGGGATGCAGGGTACGTGTGGTGTAGTTCGCAGGAGGTGAGACGGCGCAGACTCCACGCCGGCCGACGCTAGAATCGACAGCCGGCGCCAGTATCTGCAAGGATCTATCAATCTATATACCAAGAATGAGACCTGCAACGTCCGGTAACAAGTGCTGCTAGCATCAAGCAACCATCTGATTCTGCATCAGTTTGTAACCATCGTAACCGAAAGCCAGGCCGTTTTCCCAGCTTAGATCGCTTCCCACTCACTCGAAGATGGCATCGCAACAAATACAGCGTACTGATGTTTAAGGTACTCTAGTCTCAATGGAAGAGAATTGAACACCTCTACGCCTACGGCCCTCCCGGACCTTACGCGACAAACTGCTATACGAGTGCAGCTCTATGCCGATGAGGAACGTGTGAATACGTTTCATGATTATATCATCGTTGTGTGTTTAGTATTTCCTTGCCCTCGAGGAGACTGGAGAAACTATAGACGCATTCGTCGGATAGTTCATCGATTCGAGAGGGTTGTCCATCGTCGTCGTACCTCTCGCTTCCAGTATCCGCAGATAAGCCCCTAAGACGCGATCAGTGCCGTCTGTCATCCGAAAGAGTCTCATTACCTACCAGCAGCCAGCCATCTACGACTCATAAGGCTCAACTTCGTGGTGAGAACCTCCATCGGCCCCAGTGCCTCTTTGCCAGTGTAATGGATCAGCCGGCCGTACACCATCGCCGCCTGGTACGCCCAGTGCAACAGCAGCGGCGACGCGTCTTCCACGCTCCGTGTCACGGTCGTCATGAACATCTGTGAGCCGAGAGCGCTTTCTTCAGCTACAGGCTTGAGAATCGACATGGCGTATTGGTGGTGCATCGCGTCAGTTCTGTTCGATTGGGGGTCGTGGAGTGTGATCAGCGCGCTATGAGGTCGTCATTCTCCGTTTGTTGACTACAGAAGTGGCGGACTTCGGCTGCAACGATACGTACCTGTAGCAGATCCCGGTCTGGGCACATACGGCCATACGTCTCATTGCACCTTCGACGTAGGAGAGGTTCAGCAAAGCGCGGAGTGTACGATCGAGTTGGTTTCTCTCCTCCTCGTGGTAGAGATCGTCTATAGTAGTGTCTTTCGTGTGCTTGAACACGCGACCGAGCAGATAAGCAGCTTGCGACAATCGGGCTAGCATGCCCATATTGACATTGGCGTCAGAGGAAAGAGTGAACAGGTGCTCGGGAGTCACAATCTGTCAGACCAGTTTAGCTTCTGGTGGTAAACGGGCTTGCTTCTTGACGTACGCTTTGATTCCACGCGGCATCGTCGGCTGGAAGGAGACTGGTAGGTCGTGGATCTTCCGTTGACAATGACCGCTCTGGGCAGCCAAGATTCACGAACCTATGACGGCAATCAGCGAAATACTGGTAGAGGATAGACTTTGACCGTGTAGAGTTTTGCAGGTCCTGGCTCTCGATGGAGAGCCGCAGTATCCGGCACGTAAAGTTACAACGGAACAGTGATATGATATGAACGGACCCAACGATTGAAGAGAAAATGCAGAGACCAACCGATCCAAGATCACAATCGCCCACCATGCTCTCCTTCTCTCTTCCTGCTCCAAGACACTATGAACGGAGTCTTTAGAGTCTACACAGAGCTGTCTGTCAATGCCAAGTGCAAGGCCGTAGCGCGCACAAGCACCCGTAGACATATAAGCGGCCGGATAGATAGCATGACCCACCTCGTACAGTGCGACAAGAATGTTACTCTGCAGAGATTGCAGCCTGAACAGGCCATGGATTTCGGCTTCAAGGAGCATACGTTTTGCAGTCGAGTAGGCTGGTGTCTTCGGCTGATCTACAGGCCCACCGTGCTCTGACGGCGACCATGTGATCAACTTCATACAAAAGAGGAGCATCGTGACATCAGCTCGAGGATGGGAGAGTGGGTTCAGTAACTGGTCGTAGAATCGCTTCTTGGAGATGATTGGCATCCAATGGTGGACCCTTTCGAAATACAGCGAAGCAACATCTCGACCGTTCTCGATATACCTGCCGACGGCATGAGGAAGAGGAACCTGAGCTCGCGGAATCTCCATCTGGCCATGCCGAAACACCCTCGAGTCCAAGAAGTAGACTGCTGGAAAGTTCGGCCGGTCGAGTTGTGACCCGCCCGTAGTTACGGCACTCTCAGGCCACGTTGGCACAACCCTGTCTCAAAACGTGAGTTGGGGACACCGTGTGTCAGACATGCCGGACGGCCTCGACATACTGTGAATAGTCGCACTCTAATCCCCTCTTGCCGCAGGGAGAGCACGTGGGAAGTCTCTTGTCGCAGCCTCTTTTCGAACGTTTACAAGGGGCGCAGACTTGGGGCGCCAGGGCAGCGACACCGCTTGTGGAGGAGAACTCCATTGGATGGGTCCTGTCAATGACGTTGCAGTACAGACAGCCGCTCTAGAGCAGTGAAACACTTGGGTGCATCTTAAGTCTTCTGCGGCCGAACACTTCCATCGCGGCCGCGCCCTCTATGAGGACCACGAGTGTGGAGTGATCAAGCCTTCATGCCAAAGTGCCGCTTTTGCTGCTTACGTGAGAACGCCTTCTGGCGAAGTGGGTGCTCCGAGCAAGGCGGGTTTCATGTGTCCTGTAAGGTCTCCATTTACAGTGTGTAAGTGAATCACTCGATGTAGGCAGAGTTGCTGTGGAGGTATTGGGGAATTAACAGTGGCAGGAGAGTAGAGAGCGTCAGGGCACAAGCCGACCATACGCCGAGTACCCTCGTACAGTTCGTAGGTCATGGGAGCTGGATAACTCCAAGGTACATCTGCTCACCCCAACAGGTCACGTAGATGTAGGTACCTTCAAGTATCTGCGTCCATCCACTATGAGCCGTGGTCGGTCCCGAAGCAATTCATCGTTCTTCCATTGAACTATTTCAAATGTCTCTCTCCAGGTAACCGACGAGCCAGATGGCTGGCATCCCATCGAGCTGGTCATGCGTTGCGTCTGTTCTTCGAAAAATGCGTGCATCGCGAGAGAACACTGTACCCCCATACTTTTCGACTGGACGACCTTCACGACGCAGCCGACGGTGAGTGACTCGGTGAAAGGACATCAGTGGCCTAATTGAGTGGTAGGCTGCACAGAAGGGACTACGAACGATTCTGAACAGCAGCTTTTCCGGTAACGTTACCACGATGTTATCTGGCGACGGGGTAATAGGATCCTTCTCATGAGATCTTCAGGTGAACGTAGCATCCGTTCTAATTATAAGCAAAGCTCAAGGGTCCTTACAGAATTGGAGCATGGTTACGCCAACGTACTGCGATCCTTCACACGCCACACCCGGACGTGGCGCAGGATGGCTGGCTACTCCGCCCGGTTCAGGTCGCGCAAGTCGACGTCTATAGACTGACTCCGCTCCCTGCTGGCCCCAAATGGGGTATCCAGCAGCGTGCGCATCGCCGCATTAGAGCTGCGCAATGTTCGTTGTATCTGTGCAATACGGGCGCTTCTCTTCAGTCTGTCCGATATTAGTATGGTGTGATACCGCTCAATCTTCCAAAGTTTGACCTTCTGGAAGTCGTTCTCTTTCCTCTGTTCGTCTCTTGTCTCTCGTTCCTCTCCTCAGTAGACCACCTATCATGCAATGTGGTGCAACGCGATATCCTTTCTTCTCTTCTTCTTGGGTTTCTTTGTCGCACAGAAGACTTCTGCGGATGAGGCCCATAGTACGTCATGTCAGCTCGTACGAGGCCGAATTAGCTGACGTTCTAAAAGCGAGATGGAATAGCAGTACAGCTGTCACTTCTCACAGCAACACTTCAACTGCAACCGCCAGCCTATGGAATGACTTATCATCGCCCTCGGCGAGCGCAACCATTGTTGCAGAACCAGCTTCTGCTGTGTCCGACGTGGGAAGTCCAAATGCAGCAAACAGTGTTCCACCGCTGGGTGTAGCGGGACTTCCGGGCTTGTCAGAAAACTCCAGGACGGCTGTCCCAGACCACGGCTACCCACTGCCATCCAACTCCACGGCTTTCGTTCTTACCTTGACCCCGAATGCAACAAGACCAACCATCACACCGCACAAAATCTCCATCTCACCAGCATCGATGGTGTCAGTACAGCCCGTGCATAAGACCAGATCCGCCGGGATTACAACGGCTGAGACCGCAACGGCTGTCAACACCTCAGCCTTCGTAGTCCTACCTTTTGCTATTCTTGAAACACAGGCAAGCAGCAAAAATGTTGTTGTAAAACCTACTCGCTTAGCCGTCGCCTTCATGTCGAACAGCATGACACTATCTGTGCCTTCCTGTACATCGCTTTCTTCATCCACTCTTCCACCATATACTTTTAAGATCGTCAACAGTGGTGTTGCTGCTGCCTTATCCTCCACGCGCATGTTCTCGAATACTGCCTTCGCTCCTACTTCTCTGATTGCTTCGACTGTTCATATACCATCTCTTTCTGCTACTTTCAAGATACCCGGTCATATGACCATGTCCAACAACTCCACACCCTACACGCGTCCATTCCCTACGACCGACGAATCCCTACGCTCGATGAATGCAACATCGTCATCAACATCCTTCCCTACCACACTTGTGTCGGACATCCCTCCGATATCTCAATCGACAACAATCGGCCCTGCGCCATCCGCAACATTGTTCGCACCTTCGGGACAACCGTTCCACAACAGCACCTCCAATGCCCGGCATGCTCCTTCCAGCATCTTTTCGCACGACTCGACAACTGCGTATACCGTCTTGTTCCAGACATCGACGCATCTGCCGGCTGCAACAACAACCACACCAGCAACACCTACCTCATCTTACGCGCCCACAACTTCGACAGCAGACCCAGCCACGACTTTATTCACACAGTCCGCACCCTCGTCACCACCATCGTCATCATCTCAAATCTCCACATCGACCATCTTTTCTCTCACACTCATACCTCCCACGCCCCCGCCCCCACCACCAACCCAAGCACCCACCGCCTCAGCTTCTTCCACAACTCTCGCCCCCGCCGCAATAGCAGGCATAACCGCCGGCCTCGCCCTAACGACCTTCGCCCTCCTCGCCCTCGCCTTCCTCGCCTTCCTCCGCCGCCGTCGCCGCCTGCGTCTTCAGTCCGGCCCGGCCTCACCCGTGTTCCCGGAGGAGGCGTGGCTGTACGACCCGCCTGTACCCCTGGCCGGGGATGCGAGTGTGCGTCGGGACGGAGCTGCGGTGGATGGGCGAGGAAGCGGAGCTGGGGCAGTGGCGGAACGCAGAGGCGGCGGCGGCGCGGAAGGGGAAGTGGGCGATGCCGTGGGCGTCGCCGTGCCGATGCCGCCGCCCGCAACTGCCAGCCGGGAGGAGACGTGGTGGGGACGCCCGGCGACGCCGCAGGGAAGGCCGTCGAGCCCGCTGCTGCCCGCTCCGCCGCCGCGCGACACGCGCTGAGGCCGGGTTCCGGCCAAGGAGGGCTTCTGTCGCGCACGGAACAACGCGACGGAGCCACTGCGCTGGCGAGCACTATCCAACGCCCTCCTCCCCGCCTCTCCTCGAAGCCCCCGACCTGTCATCCCCACCCGCGCACCCCCTAGACCATCCACCCACATCACCTGCGCAAGCACCCGCGCCGCGCGCGGGCCTTTGAGTGCGCGATGGACGCTCATCTGGCAAATATCTGGTGTGCGCGTCAAGCTACGGTACAGTACGGTACAATGCAGTGCGCTCACGAGCGCTCAGTTCCCAGCGCCCACGGCCCTCTGCTGTGAGGGCGCGTGACGTGGCGAATACGTCTCACGGGACAGTGTGGAGACGATGCAATACAAATGGACGCAAGCAGGAGATGAGAGGGGGAGAAGGGAGACGGGTGGGGATGACCGTCTCACACCCCGAACCTCCAACGCGAGACCCATGATGCGGGCACAGGACGCGGTGCCTCCCCCAGGCCCCCAACACGCCTCATCTCAGCAGACGCCACCGTCGAGCTCAAGCGCGCTGGTTGAAGAACCAGCTACTCCGCTTCCCCGCCCCCTCATCCCTCTCTCTGTCCCTCTCCCGTTCCCGCTCCCGCTCCTGCTGCAAACTCGCCAGCCCCGCGAGCGTGGGCACGTAGCCGCTGCCACCGCCGCCGCCGACGCTGCCGTTGCGGCCGTGACTCGCACTGCCGGCGGTGACGCTGCCGTTGCGGCTGCTGTGCGTGTCCGTGGAGGCGCTGTTGTGGTTGCTCATGCTGGTGCTGACGCCGTTGCCGCTGTTGCCAGCATACGCACCCCCGCCGCCGCCGCCGCCGCCGCCGCGCAGCGGTTTGGCGATCCGGCTGCCGACGCCCGCGCCGAACGCAATTCCGTTGCCGTTGCTGTTGCCGTAGCTGCCACTGTAGCCCGTGCCGGCGCCGTACGCACTGCCGGTGGCGGAGCTCAGCGAGAGGCCGCGCGTGGAGCCCAGCTTGGCGGCTTCGAGGCGCTCTTTTACGGCTGTGAGCTGTGCTTCGAACCTGTTGTACGGCAGGTTGCGTCAGTGATTGCTCCTTTGTGTCGTGAGGAAGGCAAGTGGAGGCGAGGATGCAAGGACGTGTGAGGAAAAGAGGGAGGAGTCTATAATAGAGGGGGAAGAGGAAGCGAAAGGGGAGAGGGGCATGGGAGGAGAAGAGAGTGTTTTAAAGCGCAAGAGAGAGATGAGCAAAGGAGGCAGGATATGGTGCAAGTGAACATACCGTCCATTCGCCGCCGTGAGCTTCTCCTGACTCTCCCCCAGCAGCGCCTCCAAGCTACCAATCCGCTCCGTGCGCGCCGCCAGCTTCCGCTCCGCGATGGCGACCTCCTTCTTGAGCATGCCGTTCTGCTCGACCAGCTGCCGCTGCACTTGCGTGAGCTGCTCGAGGTTGCGCTCGAGGAAGGCGAGCTTCTTCTGCTGTTGGCGGGAGGAGGAACTGCGTAGGACGGAGGCGTATTGCTCGCGCGTGGTATCGAGGGAGATTTCGAGCTCGACGACCTGAGGGAGAGGGGCGTCAGTAGGGTTGCTACGAATGGAGTAGTGGGGGTTCAGGGAGACGGAGGCAAATATGGAGAGGAGAAAGGGGAACGTACTCTCTCACACCGGTTCTGCAAGTCCCGCATCAAGCTCTTCTTCATGACATCAAACTCTGCAATCTGCTGCTGCACCGTCTTTCCAACCACACCATTGACCTGCCCATTCACGATCGCCGCACCGGCTTTCAGTCTCGCCTGCGCATCGTCCAGGTCCTGCTTCAGCAGTGCATTCTCCTCCGTCCTGCGTGCAAGATCCGCTTTCAGCTCATCGAGTAGCTCGACCTGCGCCGAGTCGCGGTTCGAGTACGCGGCGAAGAGGCGGGCCTTGACGTCCTCGACGTCGGCGCTCGACAGGTTCTGCTCGAGCGAGGCTTCGTAGGCGCGCTCGACGGTCGCCAGGCGGTCTTCCAGGGCTGAGCGACGGGCGATGTGCGCGTTGTCCTGCTCGGTGCGCTCGGCGACGGCGATTTCGGTTTGGCGAACGATACCCTGCGTCTCGAGGAGGCGTTGGCGCAAGGCAGCGAGCTCGTCGGGCGCGACGGCCTCGCCGGCTGCGGCGACTTCGTGGAGCGAATCGAGCTGCTCGATCGCGCTGCGGATGGTGCGTTCGTTGTCAGAGAAGACATCGGCGCCGAGGTCGAAGCCGGCCATCATTTCGGCCATGCGCTCCTTCTTCAGCTTCTCCTTCTCGTCGTGCACAGCGCCGGTCTCGCGGGCTGCCATCTTGGCGTCTAAGAGCTGTTGCTTGACCTCGTCCAGCTCGGCGGTCAATTCGGCGTTGGCTTCTTTGAGCCCGTCCATGGTGATGGCGGCTTCCTTGCTCTCGAATGCGACCTTTTCTACCTGCATTTTAAGGCCCTCGACTTCGCCTGCCAGCTTCTCGTTGTCTTTGCTCGTGCCCTTCTCCCTCTCCCTCAGGTCTTGCAGCTCCCCTTTCGCTTCTTGAAGTGCCTTCTCGGCTGCAGCGACCTGGGTCTCGCGCTCTGCAAGCTGGTCTTGGAGCCCGTTCTCCCGTCGTAGGAATTCTTCGCGCTCGTCACGCTCGAGCGGAATACTAGGTGTGCTCGCTCTGTCCGTGTCCATCTGCGAATCGGGCCGAGGAGTACCTGGCGTCTCCGCTCCCGGTCTCCTATCCCCAGTCTGGAGCCTGCTAGGTGTTTCTGACCGTGGCTTCGCTTGCGGACGTGCGCTATTCTGGGCTACACTCAGAATCCACTTGTCTCTTGGCACGCTGTCTCCGTTCCTCCACTGCTGCACTTCCCCTTCGAGCCCAGATATGTAGTTCTCAAATGTAGCATTCTGGCGTTGCGCTTTTTTGAGCAAGTTCTTCAGCTCCGCTGGGCTGAGTTCCACGTTAACCTTAGCCTTGTTCTTGATGGCCTTGGCTCGGACACCAAATCTCAGCGTGCTCAACGTTTCCTGATCGTTGTAACTTGAGGGGCTGCAGTTGATGATCAGTGTTGTTCGCGAGTTACCGCCAAGGGACTCCTGCAGGATGCGAGTCAATTTGGAGTCTCGGTATGGTATATGCGTGCTCTTCCCATCCGTAAGGGAATTGATGACCATCCCAAGTGCGGATAAGCTCTTATTGATCTTCTTCGCTTCTTCAAGCGTCTGCCCACTTGCGCCCGTCTTGCCCACTTTCTCCGAACCCGCCAGATCCACGAGGAAGAGCTGACCGGACTTGGCAGCTCCCGTCTCCACGTTCTTCTGCCCGACCGTGATGACGAATATCGAGTGTGACCGCGAGGATTCCTGGTTCATGTTTGTCGCTGCCGTCGCACGTGCGAGCCCGCCTATTCGCATGACCTCGTAGACTTCTTGAACACTCGAGACATACCTCTCGTCGAGTCCTTTGACATAGACCCCGCGACTCTTGTCTTCGTGTATTGGCAGGTTGTCGTGGTCCGGTACCAGAAGATCTCGTATCCGCTCCATGTAGATTTCCATGTAACTGACTCTTACGGTGTACTCAATATTGCCAGGGGAGCTCAGAATGGACGCAAATATCTGTTCGACGATGCGCGGAATGATACCTTTGGAGACTGGATCGTCAATGTCTACTCCCATCATGGTGTACGACTTTCCAGCCCCCGTCTGTCCATATGCGAACACTGTGCCATTGTAGCCTTGAAGAATGTCGTCCACGGTAGGTCGGATAGAGAAGTCGAAGATTGAGGACTGGGTGGAAGTCATGGAGAACACGCGGTCGAAGGTAAAGGCGCCGGCTGCTTCGCCGGACTACAACTGTTATTTAGCATGGGAACAGGAGGTGCCAGAGTGAAGGAGAGGTTCAGTATCCCCGAATCTCCAAGCTTGTCCCACTGACCTTGATGTTGCATGTGTCATCGGCTTCGAACTCTACGATGGGCAGTCCACCGCTAGACAGCTCGATCCGGTTCTGAGGTCGAAACCGCGCAACCACTGTTTTGCGAACCGGTCAGCGCATACCATCAATTCCTGTTATCGGGATATCATACCCTTGATGGTATTGTAGCTCCTGCATGCGCAACCCGTCAGCTCTCCGTTGCTATGGTACTCTACACTGTCTGGAGGACTCACGCCATGCTTGCGGTGTTCTGGGCAGCTGTGGCCCGGCGGCCTCAGAAACCGCTCTCAATCCCACTGCTGGTATTGCGACACGAGACTTGCTGGCTGAGTGTCGGTCCCCTTCTCAACGTGCGTCGTCGTTGCCCCGTACTACGGATGCTTGATCTAGGTTGGGGTCGCTGGTGAGTAGAGAGACGGGCGAATGCTTCAGTTCTTGACTCCAGAGGATAACGGCTCCACAGAGTTTAGTCTAAGGAGACGTCTTGCAGAAAGGTAGAAGTTGAGGGTGTGGTGCAGGTGTCAGGCCGATGGTCAACCAGGTAGTCTGTTGACTGCCGTTGTGCATAAAACATGATGTGTTGATGGAAAGCAAAGGCGTCGCGCTACGTGTTATAGCGCCGGCAACCCGCCGCCGCCTCGCAAGCAGGCCTATCCATGGATCGTCCCAGGGCATGATGGGCTTCAATCAATGTTCACCCACCACATACGCCATTTCGAAGACAGACAGCGTTGACACAAATTATACACAAGCTAAATATGTAGACAGCAGCCACAGCGCAGGGAAGACGCCATTCCGAACGCCCTGCTCAGATGCCAACCAACGTATAGACAGAGACCAGATAGGGATCGCGAAGCAACCAAGAAGACGCCTAGGCGGACTCCATACCCAGCAGTGATCGTAGAGATTGAGGTTCAGCACTTCTAGCCCTAGTCCTCCCAACTCTTCTCCACTGTTTCCCTGACGCGCTTCGTGTACTCCCTCCGGTTATCCTTGTAAAGGTTCGATGCTTCCACGTTCGCCGGAGACGACGTATTCGGGTCATTCAGCAGACTGCACAATTGCCTGTCAGCATTTGCTAATCCCCTCTACCAGCTATCTCGGTCAACTCACCTCTGCACACTCGTCAAGATAGCCGCTACGTCGTACGTCGGACTCCACCGATTCTGCAGGATATCCAAGCACAGCTCGCCGCTCGCGTACACGTTGGGGTGGAACATGGTAGAGATGAACTTGACGCCTGGCGGTTTATTGGGATAGGCCTCTTCGAAGTGCATCACAAGGCGGAAGGTGCCGTCTTCGAAGGGCGTTTCTGATGGTCCGATGATGACGGCGTTCCTGCGGGGAGGTGGAGACTTAGTATGTGGTGTTGCTCCTGCAGGGGCGATCGGAGCGTACGTACCATGTCATGACATTGTCGGCTATGGGAGATGCAGAGACGCCGGCTGGAGGGTCTGTTTGCATGCGCTGCACAACGGCCAGATCAGCAGTGTTCTTGATGGGCCAGCTATGAAATGGGGAAGCGGCTTGAGAGACAGGCTTCGTATGAACCTTCCAGGAAGTAGCGCCGCGAGAGAGCTGAGATAGTCGAGGGTGCGCATGCGAGTCAACGTACCTTGAAGTCTCTCATCAAGCGGCGGCGAGCGGCTGTCGACATGGTTGGAAGATGCTGAGAGTGTAGACGAGGTGATGGTGGTGGTGGATTGTGAGGCTGATGCTTGAGGACGGTGTTTCAGAGGAGCTCTCGTTTGTGTTGGTGAAGTGTTTGAGTGAAGAGTGTAGCCAATGTTCCCGCGATGGCCATGACGGCGGTTGTCGGGCGATTATCGGGGCTTGGGCATTGCTCACGTGCCAAGGTGCAGTAGCGTGATGCGGCCGGGAGAGGCCCCTTTTGGACTTCACGTCGCTCAAAGACAGCGTGGAGAGGGAGCGATCGATTAGGTGCTTCTGGTAAACACATGTCTCTATACGAAGGATGCGGGTCACTCAACACTGTCCTCATGACGCTCATGTCCCAGCACTCTCAACACATCTACAAAAGGTCTGAATGGAGATGATGTTGGTACAAAAATCCTTCTCCCTCAACTCCCTTGGTTCTCAGACGCCCCAGCCTGCCGAATGGTACCCATGTGGTATAACCTAGCCTCTATGATACACTAATCAATACAAGCACCATTACAGGATCCGTACCTGGTGCAATGACTTCCGGCAGCCTGAACTGCGTTGAAGCGAACTTCGTCATGGCGGTGTCCATCAGCTTCTTCTGTCGTTGTAGGCCGGACGACCTCGTGCGGCACCGCCAAATCCACCTCTTCTGTCGCCGCTGAACCCGCCCCGCTCTTCGCGGGGAGCTCTGCGATCTGATTCGAAGGGGTCGTCGTCGTGGGGACGGCCGGCATTCCTGTCGCTTCGGTCTCCGCCGAAGCCCCCTCTTCCGCCACCGAAGCCTCCTCTGCCGCCAAACCCGTGGCCTCCGCCGCCTCTTGAGTCGCGGTCGCCGAAGCTCCTCCCACCACCTCTTGAATCACGGTCACCAAAGCTCCTTCCACCACTCCTTGAATCGCGGTCGCCGAAACTTCTGCCACCGCCTCTGCCTCCAAAGCCTGAGCTCCGTCCTGCCATTGCGTCGTCTCCGTCGGTGTAAGACGATCTCCTATCCTCAACAACTACACCTTCCAAATGCCCAATACGCAGTTTGTTCGCCAGCCCTGCCGGAATGCTCGGGGGCTTATCCCATCCCCATCCATAGCGCGCTAGATTGTTCATGGCCATGACGAGGTTCCGCTTGTTGGACACCCAAGCGTAGACACCGATGTTCGCCAAGTAGACCTTGACCTTCTCCAGGCGGTCGACGAGCTTCGTCGCTTCGTTAATCGCGGTAAGAATCTGCGCCGCCTTTGCAGGGATTTGTGATGCGGTGGTCATGTCGACTTTGGCGCAGAGAAGGGACTCATCGGGCTTGAGGGGTAGTTTGGGCAATCTATATCTCAACTCAGGCGCCTCGAGTCCGGAGATGATGAGCCAGCCTTGTCCTTCCTTGCCGGCACGCGCTGTCCGTCCGATACGGTGGATGTACGTGTCCCTCTGTCCTGGCATGCCGACTTGGATGACGTGCGTTACGTCCGGGAAGTCCATGCCTCGAGCCGTGACATCTGAAGAGAAGAGAATGCCGGACCTGGACGCACGAAAATTGTCCGCTGCGCGGGTCCTTTGCATTTGTGATAGTTTGGCGTGGATCTCATAGATCCTGGCAGGGTGTAGGGGAGTAGAACGGGTCTGCGGGTCGCGAAGGTTCATGAAGACGGATGCGGCAAGTGTGACTTCCGCAGTCGAGTTGAAGTAAACGATGGCCTTGAACGGACGACCGTCGCTGCCGTTGTCGATCGTCGGATTGGCTTGTTTTGCGGTGGCTTTCTCGATCTCCCGTAGACACAGTTCGTAAAGCGTTGGAAGGAGATTCTCGAAACCGCCGGCGGTGACATAGCGTTGAGGCACTCTCTCGTGCGTGGGTTCCTCGCCCTCATCCACAGTCTTGACATATTGATATCCTGGCTTCAGCGTCTCTCGCACAAGCTTAATGACCTCGTTGGGCACCGTGGCAGAGAACATCAGTGTCTGGCGGTCTCGTTCTCGTCTGGGGGGTAGCAGGTTTATGATGTTTGAAATTTCCTCCCAGAATCCAGCATCAAGCAGGCGGTCAGCCTCGTCGAGTACCAGAGCGCTGAGCTTAGGTGCCTGCACACCACTATCGCGATCCGAAAGTATGTCATTCAGACGCCCGGGCGTTCCGACCAAGATATGACAACCCATTCTTTGTATGTTGCGCAAACCCGCGGCCTTCGCGGACCCACCTACAGCGGTTTGCACGATGACACTAGTATTACGAGTAAGGCGACGTGCTTCTACTGCGATCTGCTCGGCGAGTTCACGGGTAGGAGAAATGATGATTGCGCGGATGTCGGAACCTGAGGATCTCGTCCGACCAGACCTTTCGGCCAGGGAGGGTTCTACACTGAGAATGCTTTGAAGGACAGGCAGTAAAAAGCCGAGTGTTTTGCCTGTACCAGTCTTGGCTTGCGCAATGCTGTCCAGCGTTAGCAATGGCTATGTAGAACTATCTGTGATCTTACATGTCTGTGCCCTTTAGCGCTTCATTGATGGTCGCAGTCTGCACGTCGGTCATGGTCTCCAGCTTCATCTCATCCGTGATTGTCCGGACAACATTCTGGTGGACAAGGCCCCGGCTTTGAAGCTCATGAAACTTCGTGATCGGACTCTGTGCTGCTGCCCCATCGCCTGTAGTTTTTGACGGTCGGACTTGATGGTTTGAGTCATAATCCGCTTCTGCTTCGATGGCAGCGGCGTATGCATTCTGTCTTCGAATCGTAGTCTGGTGAAGGCCCTTCGTTGCCACTATCGGTCGCAACAATGACTGCTCGAAGATAGAGGAGGCCGGAGAGGAGCGAAAGACTCTATGAATCGCGGTTCCTGGGCATAGGGCTCGTGGTAGACCTGCTGAGCATCGTCGTAGAGCTCCAAGCATGATTTGGTTATGAGAAGGATTGGACAGGGTCGGGAGGATTAGAGATTTGGTGTGTTCTCAAGATAGGATAAGAAGAATGACAAGATGGGTATAAACGCAATGGGGTTTCGAGGTACGCTCGATGTCGATTCGTCGTGATTGTTTCCAGTGATGCTTGATGTTCCTTTCGCCTCGACACGACTTTTTCGAAGATCGGAACTTTCTACATCGGCCTCTTTTCACGCCGATGGGGACGTGCATGAACAACTCCATTAGCTTTGCAGTGCGAACGACTCCTCGCAGGCAATTTAGGTCGCATTACACCAGGAAAGCCCTCACCAAACAATGATGTATACGACTAGTAAGTCGCTGACGCGTATTCTGTATCCACCTATTTTCAACCAACGATCTACCTTCCGTCTAGGATATCTCGGTTTGTGTTGTCTACGTCGCTCCCGTACGCCAGAAACACGAGAACATCAGTGAATATGGGTATAAATTATCGGAACGACAAAGCATGCTGTGCGGTAACCTTAAAATCACCTGGATCTCTTCCTCTCACTCGCACCCACCGACTGCGGACTCGCACCAAGTATAACCATTCCCTCGCCCGCCCCTTCATAGATTCCCCCCATCACACCTTTTATCCACCACCCAGCCAGCTCATTCGCGGCCTGGCCGACCTTGCCATCGTTCAGCCTGCACACACTGTCTACGATCTGGAGGCTCTTCTTCCCCAGTCCGTCCATAGTATCAATGGAGCCGGAGAAGAGACGCTCGGACACATGGTGTGTGCGTTCGTAGCGATAGGCGTTTCCGAGGAAGAGCTTGACGTAGGGAAGTACGAGGTGGAACAGGAGGAAGAGCTGCACTACCCCTGAGGCTAGTATCTTGTGCAGCAACGAGGTCTCGGCCTCAGTTCGTTGTTGTTTCGTCGATGGCTGCCCGTTCGCTTGTACTCGGACGAGCTGGCCCTCGCAGGGTTCCAAGATCATAGGCTCGACCATGCCCGCGGGCAGAGAAGATCGAACGCAGATTGTTTCCTCGGCTGTCATGTCGTTTGGCAACCCACGAAGGAGGTACGTAAGGCCATGGATGTACAGCTGCCGGCTGAAGGAGGGTATGGCGTCGAGCGCATTCCGCGACAGAGACGACGACTCTTGGAAGGAGAGAGTGAGAAGGCTCAGTCCTGCGTCCGCTATCAGTCGCCACACTTTGCCATACGTGCGTACTACGCATACCTTGGTTGGCGAACTTCCACTCTATCCCGCTATCTGTCTCAGACGTATTAAACATCATCGGTGACGTCGAGCCGCCCGAATACGGACTCTCAGCATTAGACGGTCTGTCCCTCGACAGGCTCTCTATCTCTTCGATGCCGGCAACTGATGTCCTGTTCGATTGGACAGGTGAACTGTAGGTTGGTGGCGGCGTGCGGTATCCATCGCTCCCCTCGTTCAACTCATGCGTGTGTCTCGAGGTTTCGCGGCGTGAGCCCACAGATCCTCGTAGGGACGGGATTCTGGGTATACGATTGCGGACAAGGGTTGGGAGTAGAGAGTAGAGAAGCGAGGCTTTTTCATCGCTGGAATTCATGCTGCTCGCAGCGAAAGGCGGCGCTGGGATAAGTGGTAGTACAGGCGTCGCTTCTGCCATGTCAGCTATCGTAAGGGACGCTGTATATGTAGATTCGAGTGAGTAGTAAATCAGATAGGCGTAACAAGATCCAAAGCAGAGCCAAAGGTGGACGTTATCTGCACCTCAGCATTCCGCGCGTCTCGGCAACGAAGTAGAGCCGCTATCATGTGCATTCCGATCATCCATTATCAGCAGGCAGAAGAGCATGCATGGTGGTGAGGTGCCTTTCGAAGCATTTGCATGTGATGCTGTTGGGCGAGAGTCATGCAGTAGCGCCCGCTGGCCATGCGCGAATCGAGCGTTTCAGGGTCCAATAGGGCAGAGTCGCACCGGCATGTGCCTTAATCTCTCTCCTCCACACGAGACACGGTACACCAACTACCTACCTTGTACAGAACAGTGTTGGTTTTGCAGTTGAGATGCTTTCAGAATTACGCTTGATAGAATTTCCCGACCCGTACGACGATAGCCAGCAATGGAGACGGCACTAGTTCCCCCCTACCCGAAGCGTTTTCAGCAGCATGAGCACAACCGGTGCGCGAGGGACCTCGTGTATCTTAGGAGGTAGCCGGCTGCAGAAGCGGCTTTGAACTCGCTTGATTGGTGGTGTGTCGCCGATTCGCATTCGACATACGCACCTTACGCATGTCGCGCTTATGGTCAAAGGGGCAACAAAGCGTAGGCTGCATGGAGCGACCCTAATAATCGTTTGCAACGCAGGAGTTCTTGAACAGTTCTCAAGTCAAGATAAGATAAGATGTACAGTAAGCGAAAACAATCTCGTGTTCCTTGAACCCTCTGTGCTTTTTGCATCAGTGCACATGACACCCGCAATCGTCCCGTTGTCCGAAGTTGTATTGTAATGGCATTCAGTGCGACAACGACCGAGCCCGGCCATTGGAGTCGCCAAAGCTGCGTCGTGACAAGATGGAGCCAAGCGGAGACATGCTAGGACAGATTCGAATGATACCTCGAGCGCGTGAAATACAACCAGAGAAGAATCCAGAAACTCTATACAACTTATTTATCAAGGCCATCATTCAGACGCGGGCACTCCGTGGTAGAACTGCCTCCTCTGCCATACGGTATTCAACTATCTCACTGCTACACCAAGTTGCCAGCTGAGATACAGACTTTCGCATATGGGCGTGTTCGGTCAGAGCCGAGAGCAACTGTAGTGTCTGGAGCAACTGCTCCAAAGCAGCCCTCACTTCTTTGCATCTCACACAAAATCCGGCAGGAGTTCTTCTCAGTCTAACATGCGGGAACCCAGACTGTTGTAGTCACCGCAGACTGCCACACGCGATGGTACATTCACTGGTTGACTTCGATTGGCCCGGATAGTTGTCACTCTCTTCAGTCGGGACGCTCGTGTTCAAAGTTCATATTTCTTGGTGGTTTCAATTGAACGGGGTGTTGCGTTAGCTTCGCTTCCATCATGAGTTTGAGATGCTCACGCAGTAGGCACCGTCAAGAAGATCTTTAGGGCATGCTCTTCTAGTCCAGCATCTCCTTGAATACACCCAAAGACTAGACCATGGTGGACATAAGCAAGTTCTCCATTAGTGTGCAGCCTTGTACGCTTGTCTTTATCACGTTCTACACACATCCCGTCGCAATGTTAGAGGTCCTAGCAACACACATTACGCGAGGAGGAATTGAACTATCGAGCAGCTTTACTGGCTAACACGGCTACCACCGAGACGGCACTCTTCAGCCGAGTGCGCGCTATAAACACGAGGCCCACCTACATGAATCACTGCTGAATCTTCTCTTCCATTCACTTTCTCGCCTCTACCAGCCGCAGTTCACTTCCTACCGTCCATCACGTCTCTCGTTCACCACACTACCAGCTGGCCATCAGTACGCGTCTCTCTTTGTACAAGGACACGTGAGAGTGGCTACAGCTATGGGACCAGAAGTAGTCGCCGAACGAAACACATGGCAGTGGTAGAAGAGAAATACGGCGGGACTGTTTCGAGGTGGACTTCTCAAGAACGGACATGATTGCTTCTCGAAGGTCAGACTGGACGGTGACGGCGTCTTCTTTGCTCCTCTTTTCAGCTGATTCATGCATTGGAAGTGCCATGCACGAAAGTTCGGACACGATTGCGTTCAGAAGCAGGCGGGGATTAATCAGCCCGACGTGGTGACATCTCTGCGAACAGTTGCTTTCGAATCAGAACCGCCGAAACACCCCAACTCCACTTGCTATTGAGCGTAGTCGGGCATGACCACCTAGAGATGTGCCGTGTCGCTGACACTTTTCGTGAGGCAACGAGGCTTGCATGTGGCAAGGCAGCGCAGCATCCAATAAGACAATCTCATTATATACAACCTTCGATGCAGACCGGTGCCTTGGACCTCAGCTCAGCTTCAGCTTCTCTCAGCCTTGCGCTCCGTACTGAATACCAAAATGTCATCCACGTCTCGTTTTCGTCCTCGCTGGTTTCTTGTCCCCTGCTCTTGCCCTCGGACGCTGCTTCTCTACTATGGCTTTTCCTGCCTCTAGTCTGCAAGTGCCGCATCACCCGGACCAAACAAGTATTGCGATGCACCAGCTCTCATCTGGAGTTATCAATGAGTTGCGCAGGCTGTCTGAGTCTCCTTCTCCACCACCATCCCTGGCCCCCGCCGCTTTTCAGGCAGCTATAGCCGGAAGACCTTCCAGTCACACCGACACATTACTGCCTACAGTTAGCGTCCATCGGTCGTCGAAACTTGATCGCTTGCGCCTGTTTGTGAGAACTCTACGCAAGAAAAGACAAGTTCCGGTGAAGGTGACAGTTTTCGATCACCCACTGAAACTTGCACGGAGGATGTTTGTCTATCTAACTATCATGAGCGGCGTGATGTTCACTTTCAACATCTTACAGATCGTTCTAATTGAGCACTTCCACGGCCATGGATGGGTGGTTGTGTTTCCTACGATCGTGTTTGTCGTCATGACGGCCGTACTCTTAGTCTGGATGGTGATCAACCGTCGGGAGTTGTTGCAGTCATGGCACGATACAGGATGTCAGTCATGGCGTCGCTCGACGATGTCCGATACACTGACATTCCCAGGGCCGAAACGTCTTGCTGGGATTGGTGCCTGTCTATCAATCCTGCTACCGATCCTGTCCTGCGAGTTCTTGTACATGAATCTGGTGGCTCTGCCAGCACACCATACGAAAGCCTGGACCATGACTCTGACTTTCACTCCCAGCGTACCCCCGCCATCATTCGTGTTCGTTGAGGTCCTTAACTGGACCGGAAGCGGCGTCTGTGCTCACAACATCTCAAAACACTGCCCACCGGGCCGGGCTGGCTTACCGTGTATGGCTGATCCCAAAGTATTTCGGACGTCCTGTTGCGGGGAGTTGCGATACGAGGTGCTTGATGGCTCTACAGTAGGACACAATTTAACCGTCAGGAACACAACAAATATTCTTCGCAGGTTTAACCAGTCGGTATATGTGATGCAATTTTTGATCTGGTACCGACCTAGTAACAGTCACAAAATCTACAGAGGGTGGACTCAACAACGAACACGGCGACCCTGGCCAGCTGTACGTTGCCGTGTTCGATGACGATCCTAGGCTCGAAGACCATTTTGTGGAAGCACTCGACTGCGGCATTCTTACACTAGATGGTTACCCTGCACAGAGCTCTGTGGTTCCAAACCCAGAGAAGTATAACATCGAGGACGACGTACTTGCGGCAAATTGGACAGGAAACGGCGATTGCAAAGCGGAGTACCTTTCGCACTACAGTGCCCTCCGATACGAAACGACGCAGTCGGACTGGGAGTCGTCTTCGCGCAACGTCGGTGCTTGTACAGCCAACTCGGCAGGATCCGTGATCAAGCCTTGCACATTGGAGACCACTATGGGGTTGTCTTCGCAAGCGGTCGTCACGCAGACCAGCAAGCGCGGTACGGATTGGAAGCAGATGCTGTTGGGCGAAGGCAGTATTGTTGGCGGTAGCACTTTCGTCGCTTGGTTTCTGGGCATCTACATCGTTTGACACAGACGTTCGGCGCTGGGTAACTCGGACTTGCTCGACGGGCAGACCAGATCGGTGTCTTCGAGCTCCGGTAATCTCTCTTGGCGTGTTTCTGTCGTTCCTCAAGTAACACGGGTCTTGATGGATTCGGTCTTTCCATTCGCCATACAGTAAGAGCACTCAACTGCACTTCTCCTGCTCGCGTCATGTCGAAGTCAAATTGGTCTTTTGCGATGACAGAGCCCACCTGACATTTGACAGGTGGCGGCGAAGTCTTTGCTGATGTAGTGTGTCTCGGAGACTGCAGAGCGGATAGATTGCGATCTCGCAAGGTGTTCAATGGAGCACTGCGACTCGATGGTCACCGTCTCTGACTGTTGTGGAGGGGAGACAAAGAAAGCACACAAGCGACACGACAGAGTCGGGGCAAGAAGCAGGGAGCACCGGTGCTGTGTATGTAAAGCGAGCCTAACAGCCGCGGAGCAACGACGGTGTCTGACAACGGCCTCTAATTGCCTGCTACTCTGCTCGGCTTCACGACAGTCAGGGCAGGGATCCGGGACCGCACGAAGCGAGCGATCCTCCTCGTCGGGGCGCGTAAGCGTCGCAGATCCTGGCTTTCGAGCTCCTCCACGACGCAGTGTCGACAACGGGAAGCCAGCCTCCCTTTGCAAATACCTGCGAAGCGCTCGCACTCAAGACACCCGTCTGTGGGGCTGAGTATCACATACGTCGTCGGAACGGGGCTCGCCGCTCGCGGCGCTTTCTTGGAGGATACACGGCTCTCCGACGACGCCTAGAGATCGCCGAGAACCCCGGGGTGCGAAAGCAGGGCGGACAGCTGGCGTGGAACAATACATGTCGTTGGATCGAGCTCTGGTGGTGGGAGAAGGGGGAGCGACATCGCAGCCATCCCCTCCGGTGTATGGCGCAGGGCATGCTTCCACGTGTGTGACATGTACTCACGAAAGTGCAAAAAGATGGATCTAATGAGAGCCGCGGTCCTGATTGGCCCCGGGGTGGTGGTATGGGGCGTGTGGGACGAGGTAGAGAAAATATGTAGGACAAGGTTTGAAGCGACTATGCGGCAAGAGCGCATGGACACAACACAGACGTTCTCGACTCAGTGACGTTGTGGCTTCACGCGAGGACCGCGCTGCGACGGCCCTTCTGCGCCTGGGTTGCGGAGGTTACGATGCTGATTGAGAAGTTGGACGGCACATCTTCTTTCTTGGTAGCACTCATAAAGATAGGACATGAATCAGTCAGAGGAGTGTAAAGAAAATGACAAGCAAGTCCCAGGCGCCGCGTACTGGCTCGCATAAAACCACGGCGTACATCATCACGTCTCCATTCCCAGGACTTCAACCTTACGAAGTCAAGCAGATGTAGCTCTGCACCCTATCGTTCCACCCAATGGTCCGCAGGTCGGCGATACCCGGGTACGAGATATCGAAGTACGGCGACGACACGCCGCAACGCGGATTGCTGTGCCGCAAGGTTAGCATCGGCTCGAAAACGATACATGGAACAGTAAAGGACGTTGGCAGTTATGGTGACCACGCACTCAGTAATGATGCAGAAGCCGCCTTGATCCGGGCCAAAGGACAAGATGGAGTTCAACCTATCGATGCCAGGTCAGTTGTGGCAAAAGCAAAGGACGGACGGTCGAAAAGGGTTAGGGCAGGATACGCACAACGCGCCCTCGAGCACGACGCATTTGTTCAGAGGCGTGGCTATGTACGAGCACTGGCCTCCCCAGTTGACGTCGGTGCAGACATAGACCTGCCGCCTTGTCAGACTAGTCTGAGACCTGCCAACGCGATGCTTACGGCTCCGGCGGTCCTCTCCACCAGAGGAGTGGCTGGCGATGTCTCAAGACTGGGGTTGGTGAGGGGATTGGAGTTGACGAGGGCGGAGAAGAGAGAGAGCGTTGCGACGACAACGGAGTTGGTGTGCATTGTGGAATGACTACGGTACTATTGATCGATGACTGGAGATTGACTGATGGGTGGTCTCGTCGGAGATAATTTCAATGACGAAATTGTTACGTGTCTCAGTTGTTTGTGGAAGGAGAGAGCGCCCCAGGTGAACAGCGGGCGCATTGTTGATATAACAGAGTGGAAGTCTCGACCTTGCACCTCTCTCGGAAAGACTGATATGGCAAGGTGGTTGGAAATGGCTCAGACCTTTGCACGTCCTGTCCGTCGCTGAGCCGGCGACCCTGCCCCCTCGTACAGAAGCTCGGCGACAAACGATTGACAGCAGAGGCTTAGACGGTGCTCGCTGCTTCTTCAAGTAAACTGCTCGTTGCACACGACCGTTTGATGCGACTTGACATGACCCGGTGCGTCCTGTGCGATGAGAAAGCGCTGCGATTCTGCCCTGGGCCACATCCGCTCGGGAGCGCACTTCGGCGTGCACGAAGCCGGTGTGACTGTGGGCAGCCACTGGGCAGTGGCATCGGACGCAAGACAGGGTGTGCCTCTACTTGTATCTCTGCGTCGCACCCGCGCACAGGTCGTCAGACATCGAAGGAAGGTTCAGTGGAAGGTTGTTGGGGGCGCAACGCGAGATGCGGGTCTGAAACACAACGAAGCCCAGTCGGCCCGTCAGGCCTGCCATCTTCGTCCGAGAAATGCTGCACGGCAGGAGGAATCGCGGTCGATTGTGTCAAGGACGGGGACAACTGTTAGGAGCCCATGTAAACTGCTAGGAGCCCATGTAAGTCACTCACGCATTACTCGACGGTCTGTTTGATGTGTCCTTTTTGCACATCTTTTCGTGTCTGCAGCTTTCCGCGATGCGTCTCCTTCCCGTCAGATCCGCACGTTGTTACAGTGGCAGTCACCAGATACGGCTTGGAGGTAGGTTACGGCGTCGTGGAACAGGGCGCAGGTGGGCGCGCAGCACTGAGGCACATGGTCTTGGACGTCGAGTCTTCACTGGTGCTGAGGGATTTCCCAGCAGAGCAAACTCCCCGTTCTGACGCTGGGAAGGACTTTGATTGACCGTCGGTCTTGACTAACGTACATTCTCCTTGTTACTGTCACATCACCAATCCTCTGTTTGCCGTCCACGCTTCCGAGCCCTCGTAGCTGCTTCAAGGCTCTGACCCGTAGTCCGTAAGCCAAGTGACTCGCAAACATCGCGCAACCTCGACTGGACCTCGCTCCTGCAACTCCACTCTCGTCTCCAACAACGTTGTTTTCACGCGCACCCTGCCTGGTCTCGGAACTCCACTAGAGCTCGACAGCGCCGTGCGTGACCAGGCCATACCGAGGCGCCATTCCTCGACCAAGTCCTCGGCCTCAACATGGGGCCTCCACTTTCCCGTTCGGTCAACTCAAGGACGTGTCAAGCCGAGTGTGACGGCACGGGTGATTGGCAGATCGCCGCTGCTTGCTTCCCCGTTCTGCAAGCCTCTGGCCACTGCGACCGAGGAGCTCCGTTGGTGAGATGGCCACGGAGTGCGGCTTGCAGCCATCTCGTGTCGTGGTGCTGCTGATCTTCCCGGACGTGGGCAACACACGCTCCTGCCTAGCCGTGGTGAGTTGCCGTGTGCGAACTGCCATCGCAGAGGGTGTGACTGCGCCATCAGCGAAGTATGGCGGATCAAGAACGGTCGGAACAGGAATATAGAAGACGTCACAGAGTCCCGACAGCTCGATGGCCTAGTGATGGTGGAGTGGCATCGAGTGGGGGTCTTTCTCAGAAGTGTTGAAGCTGAGCACTCGACTATCGAACTGTACCGACGTGCTGGTAAGATATACAGAGCGCAGGAGCTAAAGCCCAAAGTACTACCGTGCGGCCCATCGCAGCTAGTCCCTCGCAATGCATCACAGAGTAGGCTTAGGTTGAAGCAAGACACGACTACAGCCATAGATGGGATGGTCTCCTGACATCCGTTTGATCCATTCTACTTTCATTCATAAGCTCTATTAATGTTCGACCGTAACTCTAGCCGTGCTAGCCCAAGGACACAAAATGGTATAAACCCGCCCTAGTCCCGAAACCCAACCGCGTTCCGCATCGCTGACATCCCAGCATCCCGCAAGCTCCCAGAGACCCACTTGGCTCACAGCGCCATCCAATGGTTCCACGTCTCGACGTCCTCTGCGCTTGCGAGGCCCATCACCTCTGTGCAGAACGCGGAATCCTTCCTCATGCTCGGCTTGTCGGTGACCAGCTGGCCGTTGCTCGGCAAGCTCAGCTCCAGCACTGGCGGGGAGGTGACCTCGGGCTCTGTCACAACGACGATGCTGCACACAGGCGAGGAGACCATCGGCGAGCCGTGGCTGAGGGTGCTGTCGGCCCGCTTTTTCAGGTCGGTCATTGACGCTGCACGGATGACGGAACTCCTAGGCATGGGCATTGAGGTGCGGAGATGAGCGGCGCCGGCGTACTTGGGCACGTAAGGCTGTCGTGGTGCTGGTGTTGGCATTGCCTTCAGTTCAGAGTGTCTCGATGCGCGAGCGGCAATGCGAGCCTCTTTGCTCAGGAAGATGGGCGTTGTGCTGCTGAGGAAGGAAGATGCAGCGTATCTAGGTACGTAGTGAGCCTTTGGTTCTGGCTTCACCTTGACTGCTTCCGTACTCCTGTGCCTTCGGATACTTCGCGCAGGCTTCTTCATGTCGACGAAAGGAGCGGTGACAGTGGTCGCTTGAGTTTCGGTGCTCTGGGCAACGTCGGTCTGCTTCCAGATTCCGTATGCTGGGGGTGCGTCACATGCCTTGCGAGTCGAGAAGTAGCTGGCGCGGTTCGATTCATCATCGTACCCTGGGGGAGGTGTGTGGATGCATTCGACGCTGAGGTTACTGCCAAGCCAGTGATTGCGCTTGGCCTCGTCGACGAGCTCAGGAGCTGGGTCTGTGTTGGTGCGATCGAGACGGACAGAAGGCCTCTGTTTGCCAGCAGGATAGATGGTTACTGGGGCTGAGGATGAGTTGCTGCCGCTGAACCATCTTTTCCAATTGGGCCTCTTGCTGGAAGCAGGAGTCGTGCTGACAGACTTGGCATTGCTGCTCTTGGAGCGGCTTTGGCGGAGGAATGGTCGCGACTCCTCAGCAGAGGACGACGAGAGAAGCGATCTGCACTTCATGGTGACGATAGTGATGTGAGTTGAGGGATATGTTTGAGGGAAGTAGTAGATGATGAGGTGTCTTTATGATCTTGACGATCACTGTTGGAATGTAACACGAGCTCAGGAATGTTTCAAGCAGACTTGGAATGCTGAAGCGCGTGGATGTCGTGGATGACCGTTTGAAACGTGGGAGCACGATGTAGATATATCGATCCCACGGACATAACGTTCACTCAAGCAAACCTAACACTCGGAAATGATGGACTGCTTCCTGCACGATGCAACCAAGGGTTAACCTCCTTGGTTCAAAGAGGCTGATTGTGATAGCGCACCGAAGCCCCGAGATACTATGGCGGCTGTCCAACGCTAACGGCCGGTTGTGGAGAGAGCTCCGTTATCAAGCCCAAGCGGGGGGGAGCCAAGCGTGCAGAGGTGAGACAGTTGAAGGGGGTCCAGAACCTCCACAACACGACGGAAATGACATCAACCATCCACTCCTACTAACAATTCTGAGACAAAGAACGATCTACACTATGGGACGAGATGTGTGAAGCAGCATAGGCACGAAAAAGGAAATGCCGAATTGGAGTTACCACGTCCACGGGTCTGTGATCGCTTCTTCACTCCCACTTTCTGCTCTGGCGTGTCTAGGTCTTCATGGACAAGAAGCAAGCGTGATCGGTGAGCTTCACGAAAGGAGAGTGGTTGAGCGAGTGCGACGGATGATTTAGTTATATCCGTGGAGGGGTCAATTGCGTGGAATGCAGCGTTGATGCGGGTCAAGTCGAGCGGATGTGCTCGTGCAGCGTCCCCTGCATACGTCCCTTGCAGCCCTGCGTGGAGTGCTGCACAGCACATCGGCTCCTGCAGGTGAGATGAGGGCCCCGAAGCTGACTCGGCCAGATCGACGCCTGGTGGATAAGATGCTGCAAGGTCCCCGGGAGGGCGCAGGGGAGTGGAGCAGGCGCCGTGAAGAGCTGCTATGAGTGGGAAGCGCACCGAGAAGGCCGGTGGAGGGGGCGTTCGATATCCGGTGGGTCGCCATCGGGTGAGGCCTTGTCAGGCGTCGGATGCGAGTCGATTGTGGCGACGGCGTCGAGGAGGGGCTTGGACGGGGAGCGAAACAGCGCGAACACCGCCGAGAACGCGGGGGGGACTCAGATGGCACAGCGGAGGTGTTGTCTGGCGTTGGCAAGGGCATCTCGCAGCATCGGTCTGATCGCCTATCCGTCTCGGGCCTGCCTCCAACCTAAAAAAGACCACTCTGCGATCGGGGGGCGAGCAGGGCGGCGCGGGTTGGCGTCGAGGCTGAGGTCGAGGTTGAGGTTGGAGTCGAGGGCGAGGGCGACGGCGTCTCCGGCCGTTTCTCAGCCTGGCTTGGCCCTCGGGCTCGCGGATCCTCCGGCCCAGCCTGCCCGACGATCCCGCGCTTCCGGCAGCTCGACTGAGTGCTCTGTCCACCGTAGTCCTGTACGGGAGCCAGCCTAGCCTGACCCGTCCCTGGTTGCACCCGTGTTTCCTGCACCTCTCCCCCCTCCACTGCCCGCCTGCCCCTCCTCCCCTCCTCCCCTCGTCCCCATCCAGCTACGCCCGATCTGCCCCCCCTTGCACGCCGTTGAGTCGCTGCGCAGCTCGCCTGTTGTACCCTGCCCTATGCGCGTCCATGCGCCTTGTTCACCAGAATGCCCTCCTGCTGCTCGAGGAGCTGAGTCTGCAGACGTCCCACGATGGACTGCAACACCGCATTTCCGATAGCACCCTTTGCGAAGTGCTTCCTTACCCAATAATGTCTCACGGAGGTACCGTCACATGCGGACAGCACGTATCTTCCACGCTCGGGATATCCGTTTGCGTCGTAACACGACATCTCCTGTCCCACCGGTGGAGTCTCGACGCAGGAACACGCACTGCAAGCGTGCGTGAGGCGTGGGCGGAGCACGCTCACCTTGGCATCCTCGGGTCGACCAAACTCGTACCGAACATGCTCCGCAAATGCCCGCTGTTCGTGCGCCCCTTTGGGTCTCCAAGTTGAGCAACCTGGGCAGCGCTCGTCTCCTGGATAAGAAGCCCAAGCTGCGAACATCTCTTGTGTACGCTCGCTTTGCTGCGCTACAATGAGGCTAGTGTTCTGCATCAGCCTCTTCCTGCTGTCGCACGTGACACAATCCTCTCTTTTGACGTCCATTGGCATAGCAATCGACGTGCGTTCGGTGATGTTCCAGCGATTGAAGAGCCATTCCGCAGGCACCTCCGTGTGCTCCCAAACCGTGTCTGCATCCAGGAAGACGACGAACCGATAGCTGTTGAGGAGCTCGGCAACGGCATCGACTTTGACCCAAGTGTTACCACGATCAGGCTTCGGCGCCGCTTGGACGAACTTGTAATCATATCCATGTATCTGAGCTGAGCGAGATCAGTTGATAATCGAGATGAATTTGTCTGCGAATTGATGGAGTTATGACTGTCTATACTGCTGGCCGTATTCGTGCCCGATTGGTCGACATCCTATATGGTTTGAGTTTACCAATTGCCCCTGAAACAGCCTCGTGGCCTGTTATGAAGGGCCTGAACATGTTGCCTAGATCTGCATTTACCCGTCCGACTACTGGATTTAAAAACTGTAGGGCCGTCTCATGCTTTTCGTAGCCACGAATGCCAAGCGCCCGTCACCTAGATCAACGCAGGGAATCTGGCGATGCTCCCTATAGACGCAGCTACTTTAGTGCGCATATGCACTTCCCCTGCGTCAACAACGCCTCGACGCTCCACCTCGGTGCGTACCGCTGCCCACCGGTGTTTTGCGGGGATCATGGGAGTGGATTGACAGACGGACCTTGCAGTAGTGGCACAATGAGTGCAGTGCAGATCAGTGACTAGAACCCCCGAATCCACAGCAACCTCTGATACCAGTGCAGCCCTATCGGTTTGATTTCGACTTTCACGTTTCCCTTGGCCAGGCAACGTGGCTTGCTCCCTATCAATTAAGGTCTTGCGCCGAAGCGAGTGACACGCTCGTCGCGTCCCCTGATGACCTTGACGACAGGTCCTTCGCGGGAGTGATGTTTGTGAGTCGTGGTCCTTGGTTTGGACCGACATGTCAACTGATCCAACATCTCGCTTCGCCTCATTGCTCTCAAGGTTATCGTCACGTCTCTTCATCTTCTGTGCATCTTCCTCAACTCATAGGACTTACGGTTTGGTCGCAAACACGAGAATGCTTCAGCTGCGGCTGTTGGTCGCCTTCTTAGTGATCACCTTCTTCACGGCTTCTGCGCTGATTGCCGTACACCAAACGAAAGGCAACACTGGAAAGGTCGCTTTGCGACTAGTGGCCGACAGACAATGGCTTCCTGGTATTTCACAAGCCGGCGATTCGTCTTCACCCGTCGCTGCAGAATCACAGCAGAAGAACCCTGAAAGACTTGCCTACGCCACCTTCCTCAATTATGGTAACGGCACGAACCCAGACAATCTGGAGAAAGGATACTTTGTTGCAACGCGTATACTGGCATACCGACTACTTCACGCACTCTGGGAATTCTCTCTTCCCACTCAATCATCAATTTGTTCGGATGAGATACTAATTTACAGTCCATGGGTACCCCTTCTTCTTCCCAGCTTGTCTGCTCCGAGAGTCACGAACCTCGTTCACATACGACGTCTGGTTGAGTTCTGTCTCCCACTGCGGAAGGTGTTGATCAGCCAGGTCCATCCATTCCGTCATGCGTTTCATTTTATTCTCCGGCACTTTCCCACCGGCAAAGTGGATTAGAAGGTCACCCTCTTTGACATAGTTCGGTGAGGGGTTTCGGTCTGGTGATGGTACGCCGTCGTCACCGCGAGGGTCTCGGTAAGCATTAAACCATCGCTGCGGTACGTGCATGGTGGAGGCTTTGAACCATCGATCCTGCGCCTCGTGAGTAACCGACATAGTGAGGACAGGAGAGGCAGATTTTCCAGCTAATGTATTACGACGCATGTCAGGACACCCATCGCAGGAGAATGTGTAAGCAAGAAACGTACAAAAGCCATTGCAGGCGATCTTCTACAGGCTTCTAAATCTCTTGAAGTATGGTGGAAAGGATGTACGCTGGCTTGAACCACAGTCCAGAGAGAAGCTTCTCCCGCAACACAAACTGTGCATAGCCACGAAATTTGTTGTGGGCGTTGTGGCTTCGCAAAGCGCGTTCGTAGACTTCGTTACGATCGCCGAAGAGTATTCTCACTTTTCCAATCCTCGAAGATCCTGTGGACAGGATCGAAGATGTCTTGAGAGCTGGGTCCGCGTGATGTGTCGAAGTCTCATTCGAAGGTGCTGGGATATAACCCACGAACCGCTCTGCTGCAGACAGATGCAATACGAGCGATGACAGGAAGGTGGAAATCAAGCATGCGACGGACAAGGCACTCAGGGCCATCAGCGAGAATCTCAGGACAGTCCTCTTGCCTGGCAGGCCAAGCCTCCATGTCGCGGAACACT